>VWZF01002806.1:79949-104339 GCA_013396755.1 Sclerurus mexicanus
ACCTCTGAAGTCTCCATCAGTGTGCAGAGAGTTTTTACTCTAGTCTGAAGTAATTTCAAAACCTCTAATGTCTGAAAATTCTTTCATATAATAGTGATACTATGCCTTATATGAGAGTCCTCTTTCAGTTCTACATAAGGAGGCACTCACCTTACAAAGAACCCTACTTCTGTGCTGTTTCATATACATTTATGTAAAACAGACTTCTTCACAGACACCCCCTTGTCACGAGGGAGAAGCTTGCGTGCCCTTATGAGGTTGCGAGCTGTGCTGGCGGTGGTACATGCCTCTGGTAGGGTCTCCCATGCTAGTCAGGTCTCAACTGAAGGGTCAGACAAAGTGTGTCCACGGGCAGGATGGGCTCGCTAGCCCCCCAGCAACCATCCTAGGAGAAGGACAACTCTAACTTCAAACCCGGGTGGATGGAGCTCGCTTACCCCTGTAAGGCCATCCATCTAAGAGAAGGATAGTCAAACCAAACCTATGTCCTGAGGACTTTGCTGTCACCATCCAAGCTCACTAGGTCCTGGCCGATGAACTGTAGGACTAAAGGGTGGGGAGTAAAGGTGTGCAGTTTTGTGCACACTGTGCCTCATCTAAAAAATCCACTGCACAGACTTTGAGGGATCACCCACATTTCTGTCTCGCATTGGTGTTTTGAGCCATCAGTGAGTTTGCAGCAAGCATGGGTGGAGCCCTTCCCAAATCTTTGTTCATGAAGCCAAGCCATGATGATATAAAACAGACAACTGAGCTGTTCAGGGGTCTGTTGTTTGAAAACAGTATGAAGTCAGAACTGCTATGAAGTAGTACAGGCATTGATAGCTTCACAGAATATGGATAAGGGATTTCAGACTGCAGCTCATACCACCATTGGTAATGTAGTTTACATGTTTTACTAACTGATTACTAATGTGCTTAATCTAAGGCTAAACTTTTACAAGATCAATTTATATGCCAAATACAGTGTACATTTTCAATATAATCTTAGTTTAAAAGAGGTTTTCCAGTTGCTTTAAGAAGGAAAAGCTTTTTAGTTTACAAAACTTTGATAAATAAAATACAGTTTGACACCAAATCTAACTTCATCATTCTTTCAATTCCTATGAATAAGAGATAACAAAAAGAGGTTCAGGAACAATTGACTGACTGCGTGGTGTAAAGGAGGAAGCAGATGTTGAGCTGCTTGGGGAACATCTACATACATGTACAGCATGAATCTCTCACCAATCATCAGGACTGTGACAGAGAAGGTAATGTGAGTGTACCAAAATAAAAGACAGTGAGATCAAGCCTTGGGGAGACCAAGAGTATTTGTTTGAAACATTTTGATTTCAACAGCTATTCGTCTGGGTGCAAAATAACACAGAAACAGTTTTCTGACTTCATCGTTTGTGACAAAGAAGGGTAGTAGTGTGTTATGCTGCTTTTTTGAGTTGAATTCTCTTCAGGGTAATGGGAAGTGGTGGTAGGCTTCTGCCTGGTCCTTCATGCTGTTGCAGCTTCTACAGAAATCACAGCACAAGGCGGGGGGCATGGGTGAGGTGGTGGTGTCATTGCACAGGCAATTTTGTACCAAAGCAAAAGGCATTTATTTGTTTATGTTCCCCTCCCCCTATCTCAGCTTTGTTTTTTCTTTTTTTTTTTTTTTTCTATAGCCTCGTGCAAACCCAAGGAAACTACTGCAGAGCTTCAGCTCTGAGTTAACTCTCCACATGAGCATGGACTACAAACTGGTTTCTTTGACTAAGGAAAAAAAAAAAGATCAATACTTGTTACACTGAAAAAAATCAATACCCTTCAACCTCAGCCACCGGCAACTCCTCCTCTGAAGATTTTGGAAAAGGGTGTAGTAGCAAGGACTGCTTCTTCACCTGTGTATATTGCCCTGTATGTGCACAGGAACACATTGAGCATAAAATCTGGGTAAAGCTCCCCAGGTTCATGATGGAGACTCTCTTACTCTATGGTTTCCTATAAATCAGTAAGACTGATGCTGTTGTATTGGTCAGCATGTAAAATAACTTGTCATCAGTACAGAACGTGATGTGCAGAATATCAGTGTAACTTGAAATTCATAGCACTTTAATACTTGTTTCCATAGCTACAGTGTAATCCAGACATCTGAGAAGCCAGCCTGCCTTTTCCAGGCCTGTCATTTAGGGAAAGAAATTAAGGAAACTGATCACAAGGCCTGGATTATACAGCTTCTTTAAAGTACAGCAGCCAGACCTGAAATGAACATTGCTGGTACAGAGTGGATAAAACCCATTTCCTGTAACCTTTGTAGCAAGATTGAAATATATTCTCCTCTGTATCTTTTACTTCCCACAAGTGATGTTGTATGTTATACCTGGCAGTATTTGCAGGACCATATTTCTTGATTTTTGGAAAGTTATACCATATTCTTAAGTGAAGGTTTGAAAAAATAAACAGATGGAAAAACGGGAGGGAGAAAGCACAGGAAAGAGATACAGTTAAGTGAATGCTAAAGGGCAAAGCTTCAGTGCCAGACAGTTATTTGCATATGCACAATATGTTTCTGTCTAGAGGCATATTTTCTCAAAGTCTGTGTGTGTATTTCTATGACTCTATATTTATCTGTATTACTGGCAACATATGTATGGCTATGAATAGAGTTGGGGTGTTTGCAGAATGATTTATGATGTTGCTTAATTTTTTCTTTTTTTTAAATACATACTGTTATTGAGAAATTATCTCCTATAGGCAGGGAAATTGGAAAGAAATACAGGCATCATTTTTTAAATGCAAAACACTGGATTCCAAAGAAGATGCAGTTATATACATGTTTGTGCTTTGAGGGCAGATACATAATGGCTCTGCATGTGTGGTTTCTAGGCCAGTTAATTTGTAAAATGTTTAACAAGGAGATGAAAGCTGTCCTGATATTTGTATGATTGAGGAGCAAAGCTGTGCTCTGCAAATATGACTCTATTGGCCAGATTTCACTGGCAGAAAGGGTCAGAAGTTCTTTTAAAAATCATGTTTTGCACCCAATAATTTGTGACTTCCCAAGAAAGAGGGAGGAGAAAGGTATGTAAAGGTTTCATAGCTCCTAACTGTATTAGGTAACTGGCCTGATAACATACAAAGGGTCTGTGTGGGTAAATATTTGCCATGATCTTAGAAGACTGGCTTTATTACTGTCATGTTTGGCAAATGGGAATACCAGGTATGTCTATAGTGAAGAGTAGAAATGCAGTTCTTGACTATTAGGTCATTTTTCACCAAGTAATTCCTAAGGCCATTTATATTACTTATATGAGTAAGTAATAAAATAAACAAGAAAATTTGTGTGGCTTTAAGTAAGCAGAGCTTTGTATCTATTGTTTTAAGGAAAAATACTTGTGTAGCTTTGCTTCTATAAATAGATCATTGTACATGTACTGGCTAAAGCAAGTACATATAATGGCACTGTAATGCTGTATTTGATTTTTCCTTTTATAAAACATTTCACTGGTGAACCATATGATAATGAACTAAGACAATATAATTTTAGAATGAAATATGGCTTCAATACTTGAAGGACACAGCTGGATAAAATCTGTTCTTGAGCATAGTGGAGTTTTGTTGGGATTTTCATTATTTTTCTTTTTCCTAGAGGTGGATATAAAGAGACATGATACATTGACTTTGACCTGTCAGGCTGAAGCTATTACAGTCTGCCAAATCAGTGATCCATAAGCTGAAGACTCTCACTACAAGCCTTGACCCAGTAAGCTGAAATGTCTTAGTAAGAATTGTTGTGGACTTTTGAAAGAATAATAAAATGGATTCTTTGCAGTGCCTATGCAATTGGTAATTCAGTAGTCTGAAATGTCTCTGGAGATACTACTCCAAAATAGTAAGTAAGTAAGTAAGTAACATGTTTTTAGACATCTTATTTCTGTGGTTCTAAAGGTGTGGCTCTTTTAAAATATTTCCTGCAAAGTTTGCAGGCAAAATAAGTTTCAGTAACTATTCAAAATTAGTAAAAGGAAAAGTTAACTGTTTATTAAATACATTATTTGGAATATTCTTTCCCTTTTCTCCCTTCAAAAATCTTAACTGTGACTCACGTTGCATTGCTAAATATATATTTGAGGCTTAAGGAGGTTTCAAATTAGGCCTGCTGACCTAATTAATGAACTTGAGGGAAGAAGAATAGTCTTTGGAGAGTAGTTTTATGTAAAGGTAATGAACACATGTAAAACATTATATCCACTCCAATTAAAAAATAAAAGTTCTGACAAATATAAGTTGGAAAGTTTTAATTAAATAATTATTAAAATCATGGACATTTGGAATATTACATGGAATTCAATGCTTCAGATACTGGTTGAGGCTAAGAATGTCCATGCTTATCAAAAAACGTCAGAGAAATTAATGGAGGATAAGTCCAACACAGGCATTAAACTCAAGTACCAACAAGTCACAACCAAAGTCACCAGATCCTGTGAAGATATGCCAGAGAAAAGCATTCTGTTATGCATATATTTTTGGTTTTATTTTTCCCTCTGTGACTGCTCCTCGTTACCAACAAAGATGAGATGCTAGGCTAGGTGGAGCTTTGATTCAAGAGGTGGCAGTTCTTATCTGGAAACTCTGATCCTGTAGCTTTTTATGTCTACCTTCTCTGTTTTAAATTTGCATTGCTGAAAAAAGAATAACCTGGGTGTGTAAATGCATGCACAAAAAGATACAGAAAAAGGAGATGAAAAAAATTTCTTTCTTATGTGATTAGAAAATAGGACAACAGGGATTTACTACAAATTCAAATCCTAATGTATCCTTGTTCTTCAGAATATATTAGACTGAACTGTTCATTTGAAATATATTTGTTGCAATTGTGAAAGACTGAATGGGCAGGGATTTCAGTTTCTTCCTAAAAAGAAAGGGCTTTTAAATGCAGTGATTATTACATTGCTTTGAGTTACGAGCACATCCCAAATTTTGTGTTAACAGTCTAGGGAATTACATACTAAAGAATGTAGTAAGCATTTCATGCCAAAAGAGAATTTTGAAAGGGAAACATAATGTGAAAACAAGTTGAATTAATAGATATTTTCCACTAGATATTGGAATTAATAGATATTTTCCACTGAATACCTAAATCATAGAATCAAATGATTGTTTTGGTGGAAAAGATGTTTAATGAGTCCAAGTATAAACCTAACGCCAAGTTCACCACTAAACCATGTCCTTAAGCACCATGTCTACATGTCTTTTCAATACTGCCAGAGATGGTGTCTCAACCATTTTCCTGGGCAGCCTGTTTCAATGCTTGACAACCTTTTCAGTGAAGAAATTTTTTCCCAATATCTAATCTAAACTTCCCTTGGGGCAACTAGAGACTGTTACTTGTCCTATTCCTTGATACTTGGGAGAAAAGACCAACCCCTAGCTATCTACACCCTCCTTTCAGTTAGATGTAGAGAGAGGTAAGGTCTTCCCTGAGTCTCCTTTTCTCCAGGATAAACAACACCAGCTCTCTCAGCCACTCCCCACAGGACTTTGTAGACATTTTAAGAGCTTCAGTGCCCTTCTCTGGACATGCTCCAGCCCCTCAATGTCTTTCTTGGAGAAAGGAGCCCAGAACAGAGGACAGGATTTGAAGTGCTGCCTCACCAGTGCCAAGTGCAGGGAGATGATCCCTTCCCTGATCCTGCTGGCCACACTATTGCTGATGCAAGCTACAATGTCATTTGCCTACTTGGCCACCTGGGCACACCCCTGTCTCATGTTCATCTGCTGCTGGTCAGCACCTCCAGGTCCTTTTTTGTGCCAGGCAGCCTTCCAGCCTCTCTATTCCAAGCCTGTAGAACTGCATGGCTTTGTTGTGACCCAAGATCAGGACCTGGCTCTTTGCCTGGTTGAACCTCATACAGTTGGGCTTGGCCCATTGATCTGGTTTGTCCAGACTGCACTTTAGAGTCTTCCTGCCCTCCAGCAGATCAGCTCTCACAGCGAGCCTAGGGACATGCTGCTTGTGACAGGCCACCAGGCAGATATAACTACCCCACCACAATCTGGTGGGGGTCATCCAGCCAGATTTTAACCCAGCAAACAGAATACCTGTCCAAAACAAAGGTAGCCAATTTCTCCAGAAGAATGCTGTGGGTAATCGTGTAAAATCCTTTACTAATGCCTGGGTAGACTACATCCACAGCCTTCTCCCTAATCCACTGAGGGGATCACCTTGTCACAGAAGGACATCAGGTTGGTCAAACAGGACCTGCCTTTCACAAATATATGCTGACTGGGCCCCATCCCCTTATTGTTCTGTCTATGATGCATGAATAGTGCAATAAATGATCCCTACAAAGAATAATTATGAAAATTAAAATATATAAATAGAACTAAAAATGGACAAGAGTTATGAATTATCTTTGCTTAGGCAATAATGAGAATAAGCATATACACAGAATAAACCGTGTCACTGTTATCAGAAGATTTGTATCACAGTCTTCTTTAAATGTCATAGCAAATTATCAAATAGCACTAAACTTTTTTTTTTAAATCTTCCTAGTTTAATCACAGCCTAGCTTGATCTCATGATATTAAACCTTGAAAGATAACAGAAATAATTTGTTGAAAAGAAATGAAAAGCAACTCAGGTATTTCATTAATCCTCTATCCTGAGGGATGATAAGGAGTTGTTAGAGATCTTTTTCCCTTTTAAGGAAACAAAAAAAATGGAAACCCCTTAATCTTCTTAGAATGTTTAAATGATTGTTTTTAAAAAGGAGTAAGTTCGGGAAAATGTATTAAAAAGTTTACAAACTTATATTTTCACAATGAATAGAAGACATGTAAATTTTTTAAAGATATGGCTAGGTCTAGAAAGGTTAAATTTTTCAGGTATTCCTTTCAGTCTGTAAATACCTAGCAAAATTAGTCTCAATTCTTAGATCCATAGGAACTTTTCCAGGCTCAGAAATGCCACCTCTCAATCCCTCAACACATTTCCAAACGAAAACTTTTTGAGAAATTTTGGACTTATTTCAAGTGAACGGTAATTAAAAATCTTAAAAATCAAGCAGAATATCCCATACTTTACATATATTATTTAAGTAGAATTAAAAGAGGTCCTGAGTGTCATGTCTCCTCTGCTCTGAAGGGTGTTTTGAATATACACTCTAATTTACAACTTCAACACTTTCTCCAAGATATGGTAAAATAAAAACTTGTAATATCTTACTTACTTCTTTTATTTATGATTCTCTGTCTTACTTTCCTGTTTTGCTCACCCTATTCAGCTTTCAATATGACTAGACTTCTTGCAATTCATCTGAAAAGGCAGAAGTTGTAGAAACTGTTAAAAATTGTGACAGATTCTGATTTCTCTTAATGATTTTAGATAAACAAGGCATAGACTACCTCCATTTCAGCACCATTTTGTGTTGAGTGCCAGCAGGTTGCACATCAGTGCTTCTTCATAGACTTCTCCATCCTTAGGCAGTTTTCCATCAGCTTCAAAATGGACCAAGAAGCATAAAAAGACTGAACTTGAGCCAAAAGACAGATTGTCCAGAGGTCCCTTGTGACCAAAAATGTTTGACTTCTCCTGCCTCAGATTTGCCATCAGTGAGGATATTGATGGACTTAGCTTAGCAGAAGTGAATGCTATTTCACAGATGATACCATAGGCAGAACGTTGCAACACAACCTTCCTTCTCAGTGCAGCTGAGAAGCAGTCAGCCTGTCCCTGGTCTGGGCAATTCTGTGATACCTTTGGTTGCATTCAGGTCCTTTGCTCTACTGTGGTCACAAAACTCACTGAAGTGCTTGGAAATTCTGCTGCTCCCTTTAAATTTTAAGAACAGAGACTGACTTGTTTATGTTTTTACGTGGGGTTTTGAGGTTTGATTTGTGTGTGTGTGTGTCTGTCTTGTCAACTCTGTGAAGGAGGGAGGGAAGAAATTATTTCCAAGGACATAAGATTCTGTAAGATTCTTTCATAGCCTCAGGTCCAATCTCTTTAAATAAATGGCACGATAGCAAAGGTCGGAGCTGAGCCTTGTTCTGCAACACAGTTACTCAGAGTCAAAATGTGCCACAGGGATCATTTGGTGATAGAATTTAAAATCAAAGAGCTCTCTTCACAGCAGTGCTGTCCAGACACAAGGGATAATGCTGGGCTGGCTCTCTGAAGGTGACAGAAGCTCTTGCCTCCCCAGTCTGTTGTGTGTCACAGGTAGCATCTGCTGGTGGGATTCAGCATCACTACTTTCTGCCTTAACATAAATAGCTGGGCAGCAGTAGCTTTAGGAAGAGAAACAACTATTGTGACTGTCTCATTTGACATAGGAATTTCTAAGTATTTCTAAACATTTGCAAATTCTTCACTCTTTTCTGACATCAGAGTAGTCTGAAATGAGGAAACTGAGTGGAACCATTATATTTTCCCCCACCTTCCACTTGAAAGCACAGTGTTTCATAGAGATAACTAAACCTCAAAATAAATGTGACCTAATGCTTTTCCACAAGACTACATCAAGTTCAGCAGTCAGAACTCTGGAAAGATTCATTGCGGTATGCTAAGGGTACACTTAAGGTCTCAAAGAGTAAATCTAATCTCACATGTCTTTTTCTAGGATGACAAGTCATCTCAGGTTGCCTTGTGCTAGTATGACTGTCTAAAAAATTTAACAGCTCTTTCTACTTGTTAAGGAAGGAAAATGTGATGATTACTTTCCAGTTCATTCGCAGCGCTTTTCCCTGAGTTCTCCTTGAATTAGTTACAATGGCATGTCAGAACTGATTTGAAAACAGGGCCTAAAAGAATACAAATACCTGAGTGAACTTGTGCCTTCAGAGTTTCTAGCCCATGTTGTAGTTCAATGGAGTAAGCTAGTGCAAATGTTTTCCAGGAATTTATTAAAGAACGAGTAGGCATTAAACACACATACAATTAACCTACACAATGAAAAGCTGCAATTAAAATTCAAATAAATAATTCAAAGCATTCAAAGTAGTTAAATAAGCACATTGAAATTAACTCATCCTGCTGTAAAGTTGAGATTATTTGGCTTAGATTTGTGTTAAGACTCATTATGGGGGGATTGAAATCCTAGATTGACTAGGAAGTTTAAATCTCAGCCAGTATTTTAGTCAGTCCAGTGTGTTGACCTAATTAGGTGAAGTCTAAGACTAACACAAACGTTCTGTAGATGGTATTGTAGCCGAAGAGGTAGCCTAGTGAAAATCCCTTTATTTATGTTGAGGAAACACTTAGGCACTTAGAACAGCTCTGGTTTACCACTTTCCGTCCCTGATCCTATTTTCTTTGGAGTTTTATGTTTTACTGTGTAAAATAAAAAAGCCTGGAATCAAAACAAAGGTAGTGGATTAAGAACAGGATCTTTAACTCATATATTAACTCATTCCATGGCAATCTGACACACAGAAAACCATTTTAGGAAGTTATTAAAAAACCTTTCCTTACAGAGATGTGCACAACTCTATTCTCCATACACAGGCATATCAATGACAGAACCGAGATGGATGCTTAATAGAAATCAACAGAGAGTAATGTTTCTCAAGCAACTCATAAAAATGTTACTTATTATCTGAAATTGAAGTTCTGTTCAGGCCTGAAAATGTGCAATCATTTGTTCCTTGGCAATAGGGTTCTAGTTCCATACTTCTACCTCTATGTGGTCTACTCAGAAAAGGAAGTACCACTTAGTTTTGTCTCCACTTGATGTAGTAGGAGTTCTTTTCTTCTGAACCTGTTCTTACTCTTTGAAATTTATCACCTCATATGTCTGCTTCAGAGTAATTTTTAGTTGGCTCAAAATCAGTTAAATGAATATACATTTTCTCAATCTAGTTGTCTCCCTAGAGTTCTTTTCAGCATTTCTTAGCAGTCTCTAATCATTATGGCTCTGTTGTTGAAAAGTATTTAATCAGACTTGCTTTGGTTTTCCACTGATCAGACTTTAGTCTAGCAAAGTGAAACAAGATATCAGAGTTAATAATGACTCCTATTTTCTATATGCTCATGTTCTACCATTTCTCACATTATTTTGGACTTCTCAGTAAAGAATCAGTGAATATGTGACTCTGGAATGAATTCAAGTAGATTATTTGTGGTTTAAGTCAAAAGCCCTTGGTACAAATTATATTTTCTGAGAATAATTCCTACTTACTATTAAAAAAAGAGTTTTCTAGCCTTATCTCTAAGCTCAGGCTATGATCTTCATGTATTCATTGCTTCAGATTTTTCTACAGTTTAGTGAATTATGTGAAAACAATTAAACCATACTGTTCTTCTTACAAGAAAAATTCTGCTGAGGTATCACATGAGTATTTCTGTAGTCAGTCACCCTAGTCAAATTAATAAAACTGTGGATGCAATGATGTCATTGAACACCAGTTCCAGTTGACCTTTGAGCTTGTAAAAATTAGAAGAGTTTTCTAGCACCAGTATGCAGCTAATATGAAAAATATTTTTACTTTTTTTATAATTGTTCAAATGAAATATTTACCACCTTTTTTTTTTTAGTGTTTACTGTTGGTTTTCTTCCTCAGCAAAGCATTACTTCACAGGATTGATTTTTTCTTTTTTTCAATTAAGAAGAGACACACAAGTATAAAAACAGTTTAATGATGAAAGGTAGTTTCACAGGAAACAGCTGCAACATTTATTCACACAACATAAATTAATAAATAAAACTAGGTAAATAAATTCATTTACATCTTGCCATCCCCAGAGTGTAGATTCTCTTATTTCCTTGACTGAACGAACAGCTGATGGATAATACACTAGTCTTAACAGTGGCTGTTGAGATACCTCCAAGTAAAAGGGACCTGGTGGCAGATGTGTGGAGGGATAGGATGACATGATGAAATCTAGGGAGTCTGGCTGTAGATGTGTGGAATCTTGACATTATTAACTGAACTTCCAAATCAAGTTACACTTTACAAGCACAAGTCCTCTCTGGTGGGCTGTAGGCATGCTGTGGACTGGGCTGCCATGCATGAATATTGAAAGAAAGTCTTCAGATGGATTATGGAAAATTATTGAAGATTTGTTAAGGAAGAATTTATGAAAGAGAATTGTCCATTCCTGCTTATTTTTAAAAGACAACTCGAGAGTATGATTGCAGAAAAGGGAGTTTGCAAACATTGTGTTGAAAATAATTGTCTTATCCAACATGTTAGTTTATAGGTGTTACATTCTGCTTAAATGTTGTAGAAAGAACTTCAGATTCAAATATTTTCACTGGGCAAAATTAAAACTCAGACAAGTTATCTGTTGATACCAAAACCCAATTTTATTAATTGCTAAGAGATGCAAAGAGTAAAAATAAAAAAAGATTGGAAAAAGCTAAAATTATTTTTAGAAAAAATACCACCAAAAACTACCTTTTGCCAAGTTCACTTGTGTGCGGGGAGAGAAGCAGTTTCTGCCCTTTTTTTTTTTCCTGTTTCTGACACTTTTGATGTTATCTCTTTAGCTGTGGGGGAGGGAGGGGTCTTAGCCACTTTAGTTCTCTTGGATGCAGCCAGAATGTGTGGATTCATTGTTCATGAGGAGTGTTGCAGGCCATCTCGGGCCTAGTGGGGCCAGGCCAGCATGTTTTTGGCCCTCAAAAATATGGTAAGGGTGGAAGGATAAGATACAGCTCACGCATGTGGCATGGTGGGTCTCGGTTCTTTACAGGCTTAAGTTTCAGTCCCTGGCCACAGACAGGCAGCAGGTGATAGTGAAACAAAAGTGAGCGGAGAAAAGGTGAGGGGGGATGTAGGGAGAGATTTTTGGTTACAGTAACCAGTTCTCTCTCTCTTTTCTCACTCCCTAATTTTTCAAAGTTTCTTCTCAATTTTATTGGGTTCAAAAGAGGGTGTATGTGGTTGTTTGACATGTAGCCCTATTCAGAAGAACAATAACAGGATCATCTGGCGGGAAACTCCAGCAGGAAGCTTTGGTGAGAACTTCTGGAGGAAAACTGACTGAGAGTTTTTTGGTAGAAAGTTTCGATAGAAGAAATGGAGAAGCATGATTTATGGTCTTTCTATATTATCTGTGTATCACAATATACTGATAAACAAAGTTGCAAGAGATGGGAAAATTTTTGTAAGCAGGCTCTCATATATTGTTTATTATGTATTTTTTATATATTTATGATAAAATATTATTTATCTGCTTGAAAAATTATAAAATGTTAAACAAGGAAGAAGGTCTCTAAGCATGCCACAGTTTCAAGCTGATGAAGGCTTAACTCAAACTATGTGCTTTAGTTTTGTTTTTTTTATTTGTTTGGGGGGTTTTGGCATTTTTGTTTGTTTTTTTTGTTGTTNGAGGGAGGGGTCTTAGCCACTTTAGTTCTCTTGGATGCAGCCAGAATGTGTGGATTCATTGTTCATGAGGAGTGTTGCAGGCCATCTCGGGCCTAGTGGGGCCAGGCCAACATGTTTTTGGCCCTCAAAAATATGGTAAGGGTGGAAGGATAAGATACAGCTCACGCATGTGGCATGGTGGGTCTCGGTTCTTTACAGGCTTAAGTTTCAGTCCCTGGCCACAGACAGGCAGCAGGTGATAGTGAAACAAAAGTGAGCGGAGAAAAGGTGAGGGGGGATGTAGGGAGAGATTTTTGGTTACAGTAACCAGTTCTCTCTCTCTTTTCTCACTCCCTAATTTTTCAAAGTTTCTTCTCAATTTTATTGGGTTCAAAAGAGGGTGTATGTGGTTGTTTGACATGTAGCCCTATTCAGAAGAACAATAACAGGATCATCTGGCGGGAAACTCCAGCAGGAAGCTTTGGTGAGAACTTCTGGAGGAAAACTGACTGAGAGTTTTTTGGTAGAAAGTTTCGATAGAAGAAATGGAGAAGCATGATTTATGGTCTTTCTATATTATCTGTGTATCACAATATACTGATAAACAAAGTTGCAAGAGATGGGAAAATTTTTGTAAGCAGGCTCTCATATATTGTTTATTATGTATTTTTTATATATTTATGATAAAATATTATTTATCTGCTTGAAAAATTATAAAATGTTAAACAAGGAAGAAGGTCTCTAAGCATGCCACAGTTTCAAGCTGATGAAGGCTTAACTCAAACTATGTGCTTTAGTTTTGTTTTTTTTATTTGTTTGGGGGGTTTTGGCATTTTTGTTTGTTTTTTTTGTTGTTTGGTTGGTTGGTTTTCGTTGGGTTTGGGTTTGGTTTTTTTTTTTCATTCTGTCTATTGCCAGCATTCATCAATGGTCTTTCAGAGAGTCTCACACTTAAAATATTAAATATTTTAATTGAATAAACATTTAAAAATCACTGTTTTCCTCTTAGCTATAACATCACAACCTGGATCTCTGCACTTAGCAAAAATTCTTTCGTAATCACATAAAAGTAGCATTCATACTGTTCCTTAGGAATTGATTGCTCCTCATACAAGGCAGTCTTGAGTGACCACTTCATGGTAGTCCCAGTTAGCTACTTCTAATTGGCTTTTCAAATCAGAGTGCTTGATGATAAATTAGGAGTGGCTCATGAAATTCTGACAAAAATGAGTAAGATATGACAAACCTAAGCTGAGCTGAAAGTTAACATACTTGCCTGTTTTGTTCTGTAAAGAAAATTGCATTCTGCAATTTGAACTAACTCATTTTTACTTCTTTCTCTCTGAAACAAAATCTACTTTCCATGTAGCATAGGTTGCATGAAGCTGGTTCTATGCAGCAGGTCTATGTAAGCACTGCCATTTCACCTTTCCTCTAAATAAGATAGCTTTTACAATTCCTCAGACCACTCTCAACTAGGAAAGGAGTGATCAGGGAACTTTACCCTTTTGCAGCTAATCTCACAGGTTTTTTTCATGCACAGTAAGCTACTAGGTGCATAGCAATATCTGCAAAAATGATAAGAACCATATTTGTATGATGGACAGCAAATATGTGTCAGCAAATGCACTTCTCAGGTGCCATTCTCAAAATACTTTTCAGTTGCAATGATTGATCAATGGTGAACACTTGTTTTCTACTGGTCAAATACTTTATAGTTTTAGGAGGTTGGAAGTGAAACTAGTTTTTCAGATATGATTTTCTTTTTGTTAAAAACAAAAGTGGAATTGCAAGCATATGACTTTGAGTGTACACAAAGGAACTAAGTACTGTGCTTAGTCTATGCCATTTATTAGGTATGTCTACATGCTTTCAACAGAGACACATTCTTTAAACAGTTTAGAGACCATTTCAGACTTCATTCCACTGAAAATATTTTTTCATACTTAGGATATAAAATTAGATATATAGCAGTAAATTTTCCTTTGTTAACTTTCTAGTAATAGCAATCTAGAAGTCATCCTGAACACCTCTGTATTTTCTGAAGAATATAATACATACATCTTGTTCAATATAACATGTAAATATTTAAGTCTGAGAAGCTTCCAGAAATTTCACCTTCTTTATGACTATTTTGCAAAATAATTGCACTGGAAAATATTTTTTTCTTTCACAGTTTTTAATTGGGATATTGTCATAATTTTGGCAAAAAATGTTTGGAGACAAACTATTTTTAAAACAGAATTTACTGAAGTACAAATTTAAGGAAGTATATCACGTATTTTTGTGGGTTTTTATGTCCTTAGAAAAAGTGGATCTTTTGGCAGGCTCAGTAAATCACATTTCACCTGCCAAAGGAAACCAAAACAGTAACTTTATCTTACTGCAAAACAATTCTGAAACTGCATAGAGAAAAAAGGATGCCGTTCCTTTCCTGTACTCACTTAAAACCAGTAAATAAGAAATCAAATCTCCAGAGCACTCATTTCCATGAGATTTTCATCTTTGTTATTTTTGTTACTTTTTTTTTGTTATTTTTTCCTCCATCTTTTTTTTTTTTCCTTATTAAATGTATCCAAGGCTTCTTCAACAGGAAAGTCCAAGGAAGTTTGTAAAATGGATGATTTTTTTCTTTTCCTTTTCCTTCTAGTTGCATGACTGTTTATACACTTTATATAGCAAAACACTCTAAATGACACTACCTGACTTTAGACAGCAAAACATGCGATTCTGGAGAGATTTTTTTTTTTTCTTTTTTCTTTTCTGTCCAAATCAAAGCAGAATCAATTAAAGACCTCTTTTAAGGAATACTGTCTTCTTTCTGACACATTTTACTGAATTTTGACTTAAAATGAAAGAATGACAGATACACACATGAATTACAGACACCCAGGAAAAAATTACATACACAATTACTGTAGATTTATACTCATATAGGTGCATTTCTGTACACATCTAAGCATATGAACATTGATAGATTTCAGTTTCTAAAATCATGAGTTAATGGGCAGGGTGTGAAACTGTTTTCTGAAATTTTTAACTTTTCCTTGTAAAAAAGTCATGATCAGAGAAATTAATGGTCAATGGAAGTTGAAATTTAAATCCAGACCTTGCTATTTAAATCCAGTGTTGCCATTTAAATCCATGTATACCAACAGCATGTAAAATATCTTATTTACATAAACTGTAATGACTCCATAATTCATGAGTGGCAGAATGATCGAGTTACAAAGGTCAATTGAAATAAGTGAGCATAAATTATGTATCAAAATTCAGGCTATTGTATGTTCCTCTTATGAATCACAGTTTTCAAGGACTGCTTGTTTCATACTACATGCCTTGTACTTTGAAATAAAGCAGAAAATTTCTCATAGTAGCAGGATATGTGCACTGGACATAAAGGGAGAAGTAAGAGTGTCAGTGTATCTTGTGCCCTTTTGCCTGTGCTTTAAATGCAACAGGGTCATAGAAATTGGAGAGGAGATGGCTTTGGGAGATAATAAGGTCAAAGACACAGCTGAGTAAATCAGTCATGATGCTATGAGGCAAATATTTTTAAAAAATTGAGGTTTAGTTGATTGCAGCTGTAACACAGTGTGCACATAGCAACAATAACATACTTTCAAATGCACGAGTCAAAATTAACATTATCTGTGGATTGCCATCCTGTAATAAAAAGATGGAAAGTTTGTCATCTTAGCATGTAAGACAGCAAGGTGAAATGAGCAGAAATTTCAGTTTCACATTTTGAAATAGGACAGCTCTACAAGCACTCTTAAAGATTATGTAACTAATTCAGGGCAGTAAAGTTACAGCAATTTATGTCAAAAGTTACCAAAGAGTTTTCCTTACCTTGCTTTTGTATACTTATGCTTTAATTTGAAATTATGAAAGCCTAATTAATTACTAATACCACAAATATGAATTAGGCTTTCTTAATGGTAATACCAGTTTGTTGCAGCAGTTTTCACTTGTGGTAAAATTTACCATTAAATAATGTTCTCCAATTTTATTCCACAGCACTTGCATGTATAACTATCTGAGTAGGAAAGTGTGAAGCAGATTCCCATAGTGCTGTAAATTATCAACTACTACTCCAATAAATGTAATTAAATGAACACTGACTAAAAAAGCCATTTTGTATGGCACGTGTTTTATCATAATTGCACTATGTACATTATGAGTAAAAGAATTTTCTGTGAATGCAGTTCTTGATTCTTTTATAGGAAGTGACCATACAAGATGACTTTGCAATCTATAGGTAAATATTTCTGAGCTATTTGAACTTAAACACAGTATTTAAAGGCAATAAATAATTTACAATTATTCTAAAATGATTTTAACAGCAGACGGTGTTAGGTTGATGTATTTGTGGTGATTTGATTCAGAATTATTTACATATAAAGGTTCCATGATCTGTCCCGGTATTAACAAGATGGTGTGAATTGTAGTTATCAATAGTAACTACACATATGATATTCATTACAGCTGATATTCCAACTTATGACACTTACTATTCTAGGAGCATTTGGTAAAGAATAGAGCAGTATACTCTATATTTTGAGTATATTCTATAATTTGAGATACTTTTTGGAAAATTGCTAGTGTGATTTTTGGAATGTTTTACCTTGTTTTGAACCCCTTGAAGATCTTACTTTGAATGTGAAGTTTTTGAAAGATCGAAATTGGGCAAGAGTGGAAAGATACAAAAAATGAATACCTATTTGCTGTGAAAAAATAGCAGAAGTGAAAATATCAAAATATACTAGTAAATCATAGAATAGAAAATATTTCTCCAGTTAGTACACTTTCTCAGTTTTTCAATTGAAGATTCACTGGAAGTAACATAAACATATGTATACTGACCAAAAAAAGATACATAGCAGTGGTATTTGCTAGCTCGCTGTCAGCATACTGTATGTTTAATCTCCTTGAAAACTGCTATTGCAATTAACACTACTCCATATTTTAGTTTTTTGCTAGGATCTCTGTGCTAGGAATTCTTGCTTAGTCCATACCAAACCAAAAGTTTACTTCAGTCCTTTTGTATTGTAATTGAGGACATGCCTATGCAGTGTCACTACCCAATGAAAAGACTGAAAACAGTTAATTGTAGAAAACAAGGTGTATTTGCTTTTGAGATAATAAAATTGAGATTTATTAGACAAAAAACCACACAAAACAAAACACAGAAAAAACCCCACCAAAACCAACCAAACAAAAAACCCTAGACCTTTACAAAACCATGTGTGTTTACACTGTCGTGTTTCTGTCCAGTACAGGGTTTATTTTTGAAGTAGCCAGAGGGACACAGCTAGGACCCAGAGGTTATTCTATACCACCTCATGTCATTTCTGGGAGTGGGGGAAAGGGAGTCTCTTTGGAGAAGGGCTTCCTTCTGGCTGAGTAAGTGTGGCAGACAGAGTGATTTGGGTGCTGGTTCCAAGACAGGGGGTCAGTAACGTGGCTGCAGTTGGCTTGAGCCCTGAAGTAAATGTTTTTCATATGTGAATCACTATCTCTTTTGTACACTTTTGTTATTAATATGGTTGTTGGTACTGTTCATTTTCTTATTTCATTGCTGTTTCCAGTAAACTGTGCTTATCTCAACCTGTGTTCTTCTGTCTTTTGTACCTCCAATTCTCTTCTTCATCCTACCACAGCAGGGGGAAGGTGAGAGGGAGTGACTGAGTGGCAGTGTGGTTTGGAGACTCTCAATGGGAGCACTTAACTGGGGAGTACTATTTCTAAACCACAACACACACATGCTTAAGAACTTGACTTGCTTGCTCAAAGCAGTGTATTTTTAAGGCTTAATTGAAGTTTAAATGTAGTGATAGCCTCTTGCACATGAGACAAATTTTTGTCAGGACTTACCTTTTCTGGAACATTTATAGAATGTCCTGTTTCAAGAGAAGGAAAAAAACCACTATTCTAAAAATTCTAACACTCCCTACTTTCATAAATACCATTTGAAGCAAGACATTTCAGTGAATTAACACATACTGTCATTAAAAGTAATTAACAGACACTCTCCAGGTATTTCACTTTCAATCATGTCAATTCTAGAATTAGAAATTGACTACAGGACAGACAATTTTTGAGTACTCTTTTTTTATACTCAGACAGCATGCTACCCTGTTAAAACTTATACTACCCTCCATCTAATTTTCAAAGATCACAGCCATAAAACTGTAAGTTAAATAGACCACATAGTGTATGTGCTAACCTGCATTTACTTTTTATTCGAAAAATGTACCTACCAATTTTTTTTAAATCTACTTCTATACCTTGTAAAGCTGTAATTCAGTTTCAGAGGAAGAATAGGTAAAATGGTAAGTATTTTTTAGATATTTTATTAAAAAAAATCAAGTTCACAGAGGACAAAGTGGGTTTATGCAAACTTTTCTTTTTGGAAAGAGGACAGGAATCCTAGTTCCAGCTTTCCTTGTCCATGATTTGATTTAATTTGTTGTATTATTATTGTGTTTTTATTTTTTCATTATAGTATTTTAATTTTTTTCTGTTCTGGTGTAACTGCATCAATGAATGTGGTAGGTAATGATTAAAAGTTTAAACAAAATACATTCTTTCGTAATAAAAAGCAAAAAAAAAAAAGCAGTGTAAGGTAAAAAATAATGATAATATTCATTTGTTTAAGCAAACAAAAAGCTGACTAGCTTTGTACCTCTTTTGCATGTTTCAGTATTGTATCTGAATGGGTGAAGTGCATTTTTTTTTTTTTTTTTTGGAAACCTGCATTAAAATAGTTTCCCTGAAGACTTTCTTTTGTCTGATCAAAACTAAAGTATGTTTCTTCTCTATGGAAAATATTTGGAGTAAGAATGAATAAAAGTTACAAAAAAATTGTACCCATGTCTGTACTAATAAAACTTGAGTTTTAAGCTTTAAGCTATTAAGCTTTGTTTTAGGAAAATCACAGTTGTGTCTTGGAGTACTGATATTTCCAGATGTGATTAATTTAAATATAATATAAAAGCAGCAGACCCTAGATGAGATAGACAATTACTCTCTTCATAAGTTCAATAAACTGTAAATGAATGAACACCATGTTTAGCATCTGGTCTTCATCTTCTTTCTTTTAGTATTCATCTTTATTATTTTATTTTTTTTAACTGTTTTGGATGCTTGCGAGAATAAAAGGAAGAATGCACGAGGAAGAGAAACCAGAGAAACATATAGAGTTACTTTTCATGCAAGGATATTAAGGGATTTGTATTTTCCTGTCTGTAATTTCTGTGAAAATAAGTCCTCGTAGTCAGTAGTCAAAGAAAGCCTAATTTAGAAAACCTAAAGTTTCTCCTGACTTTTGTTTTCTATTTATAGAATAGATGAACTGCAGAAACTTCTAAGGGCCACATGTGTGTTTTAACCATGCAGAGTACAAGAAGGTTTAAATACAGATCTCAAGCATATTTATATATACTCTGTCATTACTCTTAAACTCCACTGTGCAATCATACTGTATGTGGAATATTACACACCTAAGGGCATCCTATTTATGCTCTATAAGGTATGTGCTCAAGATTTTCACAAATCCACAGGGGAATTCCTTTTCCCTGTAGTTATATCAAACTATGTGTAATTCATGTAATACATTGCTAATGTTATCTTCTCCTAAAATGTATGTTTCAGCCATCCTAGGCTTAGAAACAAAATATGGATAAGGGAAGTAGATGACAAGTAATATATTTCAAGGCCAGAAGATGTGACAGTGACAAAATGCAAATTTTTTAAAGTGGTTGCTTCACATTTTTCTTTTCCTGTTGGACCAGAGCCTGGCTTTTAGAAGAGACATCAAGACAATATAAAGTTATCAGCTGACAAAGATTGTAAAATGGTCTGCTGTTTAATTACCTCCAATACAGAAATAATGCCTCACTAGTAGTTTCAGCTTTCAGTTACCATTTCCTACTACGCTTTCAACACTCATATTTTCTTTTTTCTTCTTCTCATTAATTACCTAGAGTTGAATTGTAACTTCTGCTTTTATTGAACTGAAGTTGATTAATCTTCTCTAATCTTTTCTGTGAGGCAGGTATCTCTAAGTTCATCTCTATCTTGTATTTCTTTTAGTTCTTTCCAGTTTGCCAAAATATACTTATGGGTTTTGGTGTTGGGGGTTTTTGGTTTGTTGTTTTGTTTGTTTTTACAGTAGGAACAGTTTAACAGGCTGCCAGAGGATGGGAGAGAGTAAAAACAGAACAGGCTGAGAAAGCAGAAAAATGAGAGTAAGAACTGCCTATTGTAGACAGTGGTAGGAAAGACGGGTGCTTTCTTCTGATGGTTTTTGTTAAATCTCAAGTTGGATGCAAGGGTAAATATGTCCTCTTTCCTTCTATTTGTACTATAATGTTGAGACTACTCTGCTTCTAAAAAGGAGTGAGAAATAATGTTTCAAATTTTAGAAAAAATAGTTAAATCTGATGACTTCTTGTTGCTGTTCTAGTATAATTCTGCCTTTAAACTTATGTAATACTTACACAGTGTAGACAATTCTAATTTCCTATTCTTTCTCCAGTGTCTCATTTCTGCTACACAGCGCAGGATAGAATTTATGTCCGTGAGAAGAGATTTCTCTTTATGAATTAACTTTAGAAATAGTGATGAGAATTTGTGTCTTCTGCCTTCATTTTCACTAAAAGTAAGAATCTTACTGAGATAGCTGCAATACAGCAGTAAGTCTTTCAGATTTGGGGAACTCTTAACTACATTCTTAGCTTTTGTTTTCACGTCACCACAAGAACTAAATAAATTTTATGTGAAATGCTGTTGAAAGAAGGTTTTTGTTCTTTTACAAAAGATTGAGAAGTCTAATTTGGACTACAGAAAAACAGAATAACCTCAAATGCAATCTCCTTCTTTCTTGAGGAAGTACATTGTCACTAACTGCTCTTTCAGCTTAATAGGATTAGGAGGACTTACAGAGCACAGAAAAGTAGAAAGGGGATAATTTACTTATGAAAGAAAGATATCTTAAATGTATTTTCAAAATACAGGAAGAGAGGTGACTCTTTTTTCCCCCCTAATGCTCACATTCCAGATAAATTTATGTGGCAATTACTGAAGAAAAGTCATTGAATAGAATGTTTGAGGTCTGACCCATTGCAAGTATTTATGGAGAATGTGTAACCCTTTAAAATAAATGTTTGTGCTATGCAGTTCTGTGGTGCTTAGCTATTAGTGAACTATGATATAAGGACTCTAGTGAATTACTGGAGAACCATACAGCTTTTACCTCTCACTCTCCTCCTTTCCTTCTGCCCCAACTTGGTTTAAAGGTAAACCAGCAGGAGAAAAGAACCCAACTCAAAAAGAAATTACAAGTCAGAATTACAATTTAATAAAAAGATTACAGTAAGTACAACGATACAGAGAAAAAAATGGGTTTGACCCATAAAAACAGATGTATAACCAAGCACCCTGAGGCATGAACAGAATGGTGTTCACTAGACCCTTTGCTGAGCACCACACGGTTCCCCTGAGTACAAAGTAAAAGAAAAGAAGAAACCTCTTGGTGAGGATGATGTCACAGTCTGGTTGAGAGTGGCAGTCTCAGTCCTGTTGAGTTTCTGGTCCTCCTCTGGACCTGATGAGTGGTACCAGAAGTCCCAAACCCCCAAGATTATATATGCTTAGGTTCAGATGGAAATGCCCAGTACCTCCCCCAGGGCAAGGAGTTTCACAATGGGTGATGTACTCTGTGAGTCATGGGANATAGAGGGTGTAAAATACACAGTTTTGGTTACACCCACACAGTGATAAACTGGTCCCAGCCACTATAACTAGGACAACTACAAGTAGGAAACATCATATAATTCAATTATAACAAACTCTTAGAACTATATAATTGCATTACAATGAAATTTTTGAAAAAAACCCCTCTCCTCCTACTCTGGCTGAAGCCTACCTTCTCTTCCTCTTAATTTCCATGTTTACTTGTGCAGGTAAAAAAGGTTCAGATGGGTGAGATAAACATTTGAAGAAAGCAATGAGCATGTCTATTCTATATAAGACACATATCCATGTCCTGTACATGGTGCTGCTTTTTCTAACATGGAACATTGAGAAATTGAGGTCCTCTGATTGACGAAATTTCACTCCTTGTATGACTAGTGATATAAAGCAAAACTCATAGATTAGTGGTGTGCTGTTGCACACGTTCCAAGCAATTGTTGATGCTAGAGCAAAATGTAAAGTCACAGCAGTGATACTAAAGGGGGAAAAAAGATCACTAGAACAGTAAAGTAAATTTCTGAAACTGTGGAAAAGGGCAATCATTAGGGCAGTAAGACAAACAGACTTCTAAGTCACCAACGCTTTTTAAGAGTGATCGTAGAACATGTAAGAGTAAAGTAGATTGGAAAGAAAGAAATCTTCTGTGACAGCTCATGATGACAAATTAAGAAGCTGCAAGAAGTAGAGATGGACCAAATTTTATGGAGAACATGTGATTCCATTAAGTCATTACATCAAAATACAACTGAAATATAAAAGCAGAAACTATACTTACTGTTGTTGCTGTAGATGTCTTATTCTATTTTGGTTTATTATTAGAATAAAATTGCTTCTTATATTTTTATCTTTTTTGCCAGTTTTTTAGTGTAAATAAATTGAGGAGCATGAAACATGTGAAGAAACATTTGGCTCAGAAATATTTACATTGAAGTTTCAAGCTGATTGATTTCCCCCATTCTGAAAATCATTGTTTGAAGTAAAGAACTGAATTTGGTTTCCTTGATTGGTGTAGCTTGATTTCCAAATTTACTTCATAGAAATGAGTGCTTGACACATACAGAACTTAAATCAGTGTAAAAAACCCAAACAAAATCCTTTTATCTACTGTCCTTCATGTCTTCTTGTTTTGAATGCACTATTTTTGTGTCATCTATCAAAAATCTTAATGAGCTTGATCCCTTGGTTGTCTGCACACACGTTTAGTTGCTTTGCTGCCACAGGATAACCTAGCTGCCCTGACACCTCCTACATGTGAGGTATGCAGCTGCTATTTCTGTTAATCTTCACAATGCCAACATTTAAGTGTTCCACATTCAGTCATAAGACATAATTAGCATGATTAGTAAGTCCTGTGATAAAGAAAGAAAGCTGATATGTGCATGGTATGATAGGCCATAGTTTCTCAAAGTTGTTCTATTTCCAGTGGGCTGGTTCTTTGTTTATACCAAGAAAATACTAATATGCCTTACCTTTGAAAAGAGGGATTCTTCTTTTTTAACTCAAAATTATGATTTTGTATTTATTATTAGTCCTTATCTTCCAAAAGAATTCCATGTGTCTAAATATGGGATTGTTTAGGATGATTTTTGGTTTTTTCATTTGGAAAATGCTTGTGAACTAGTTGCTTTTTTATGAATATGCTGACTATTCAAAATTAATATAAGACAGAACAAATTTAGTTAAGTTGAATAGACATATTTCATGTTCAAATTCAGAATTTTGTCACTACTAGATTAATTAACTCACTGGCTTGGTGAGATTGTGACTTACTAAATGCAACGTGCTTGTAAACTATCTTCAAGACAACATACTGTACAAAGCCAACACACACTTTATGTCATGTAGAAAGAATTGTGCCAAATCACAGGAATGAGCTGAAAATTTCAAATGTGATAGGAATTCCCATGTATGGTAAAATCTATCTTCCATGCATCCAGTCATTAAGCTGTTGTAGTTGAAGACTGTAATACTGTGCAACTGACCACAATTTTTGGGGAGAGTTAGTGTTTCACATAAATTTAGACATCACAAATGTCACCTTTTTTCCTAATGTCATTTAAGGGATAACTTCAACAGGTTTACATAGAAAAGCTTCTAAAATGCTTAGAAGTACTTACATCACATATATAATTTGGATTATATTGACCAAAATATTTAATATTTCATTCACCGAATAAATCTTTGTTTGCACTTTAGTTGTACCTGGTAGGGTTCCAGGAAACATGGAAGGTCTTGATAAATGTAGGTTGGTTTTTTTGGTTTTTTGTTTTGTTTTGGTTTGGTTTGGTTTGGTTGGTTTGTTGGTTTTTTTTTTTTTTTTTCTCCTAGGATACTTAAATGCAG
>VWZF01002806.1:104370-116870 GCA_013396755.1 Sclerurus mexicanus
TGCAGTTTTCAAGTCAGGATCCTAATCTCATGGAATTAATGTAGATTAAACACTACAAACCACTTACCAGCTGGCAATTTTTTTTTCTTTTAGCTTTTGGTAAAATAAATCAAAAGCCTCAAACTCTATTCCAGGAATCTTTGTAAAGGGCCAATTTTTTCTTCCTTTACTTAATTAAGAAGTCTTACCAAGTCAAATTCTTTCATCTCTTCTTCTGTCATTTATTAAATTCTCCTTTTAATAGTCCATGTGTATGAGCAAGTTTGACTTCAGGTGCACAATCCTGAAATCTTAATATGCAACTTTTTTATAAACAATACAAAGAAGTTGACAGGTCTCAAAGGGGCTTGTGAGAAAAGATAATTAAGTGCTTTAGAGAGTGTCAAGAGTCAATAGCTCAGCACTGTCAGCGTTCTTGAGTGTTACAGGCTATAATTAGATGGCATGGAGGTGTAAGAGATGTTTGGCAGTTTATTTCAGCATGATCTAAAGGGTAAAAGTAACGAACTGCCTCAAAATGTGACAATATGAGTGAGGAGAGCAGGAAGATTAAAACCTCACACAGTTTTTTTAGCGACTTAGACAAATTGCTACTTTGTGTAATGCCACTGTTTTCAAAATTACCATCCATCTATCCAGTCAGTTTTATTGTATGCCCCAAACCTTAATTGTGAGGTCACTGGTACTTTTGCTTTTCTAATATTCCAACCCTTGACTTACTAAATTACCCCAGTAGTAAAATTTTCAAAAGCACCTATTTAAGTATTGCTATTCAAATTATTCCATAAAATGAGCTGTTTACCTGATTACTGAATTGTGTACTTCTGTAAATATAATAATTTGCTTCCTCTATCTGTTACTTACCCACTACTAACCCTATCTCTTACACTAATACAAACCTAATCATCTCAAAATCCCAAGGATTTTAATACTTTTTCAAGGTAAAATCTCTTATACTTAATTCTTCTGAAATGTTGGAAGCTCAGGTTTTAAACTGAAAAATAATTCCCGCAAGAATTTATGTTTTTTACTGCAACCAGGTTTCTACATTGCCTAATGTAATTGAAGGTTATCTTTGTACGAGTTCATGTGATTACCATTATGATTATTAAAGTATCAGTCGTCCAGCTTTCCAATAGCATTCTGCTAGGTACTTAGCAGTAAGCAGAAATAAAATATCAGGACATTCAAAACAGGAGACAACCACTTAGTGGAATTCTCCAATGGCACAGAATACTTACTAATTATTATTATCATAATTATTCACACAGCAAAATGGCTTTGGGGTACCTGTGTGCTTCCTTTCTGCACTGTTCTCCAACACTAGCCTTAGCTGCTCTCAAACCCTGAAGCAATATTTGAATTAACTAAAGAATTGACTGCATAGTATGAAAAGTTAGTACTGCAGGAAAGTCATGGTATGACATGGAGGATTTCCTCCTCTTTTCCTTCTTCTAGACATTTCACTGAAAGGGTTGTCAAACACTGGAAGAGGTTGCCCAGGGAAGTGGTAGTCACCATCCCTGGACATATTCAGAAAATGTGGATATGGCACTCCACATGGTTTAATGGTAAACATGATGGTGGTGCTAAGTCAACAGTTGGACTGCGTGAACTTAGAGGTCTGTTACAACCTGAATGATTTTATGATTCTTTGCTTATAAATAACCAAGAAAAGCTAAAAGATTTGTTTCAAAAAAAAAAAAAAATAGCTGCTAAGCCACAGGAGTTTTCTGAAAATAGTCAGAGTGAAACAATTATATTTTTTCATTCCTAAAAGGCAAACTATTAAAGCATTTGATGTATCAAGGGGATGCTATCAGGAGGATAACATGATGGCCTCAGTTTGTTTCCCTGACCCACCTGAAATTTTCTGTTGTTATTAAGCTTCTCCTCAAACAGCGCAGAAGGTCCTAATTCAACTTGAAGTTTACTTGCTGTTTAGTGCTGCTGGCACTTGTTGTCTGAGCACACCAGAAGTGTGCTAGGTCTCCTGAGTTACGTGACTAGGTGTTATTAGGTAGGTCCTCCTTTTGCTCATTCAAGCTAGGCTCTCTCACATGTGCCACCAGAGTGTTTCCTCAGACCTCACTGTCTACCATAATTCCATACCTATTCAATAACAAGCAATAGTGTAAAGAAGCATTTTTTAATCTAATTTTTGTTAGAAAGATTTGACCTTTCCTGATCCTTAAAAACTGGGAGTTTTTAAGCTGTTTGGAAGAAGATTTAGTGCTGTGAAAGCCTGCTGACAAGGAGTAAGAGCTATGGAAGGATGACATTTTTAACTGTTTTTTCAGAAGCACTTTCTGTTGGCTACTTGAGCAGGTCAAGTAGTTAAAATCTGTGCTTTTTGTTGAGAATTCCCATTTTGTGACATTCCCCTACCCTCATCCTCATCTTTTATGTGTCTATATATCAAACTTTGCAGTGAAAATATTCTTAAGATTATTCCCTGATAGGGGATTTTTTTGTGCAAATTATTTTTTATACAAATAAAAATTACATGTTCCTTAGTTGAATTGTTTGAGCATTTCACTAAAGTATTGGAAGGAGAAGAAAGACTGGATATACTTTAGTGAGATTTGTAAAAAGACTTCAGAGTGGTCATATAAGTGGGCTGTTATAGAAGATAAATAGTTACAATGTGGAAAAAGATATAATGGCATGGGTAAATAACAGACATAAGAAAGCGAGCAAAGACTGAGATTAAACTGACTGTAGGTGTTCATAGCAGAGCGCATTGGGATTCCATATTTAGGTCCTATATAGGGTTTTAAGCACAGAAATGGACAAAACAGAATGGGATTAATGAAATAACTTTGTATCAGGTCAAAAGGATTACTTACGTGTTCCTAAGTGCTTTGAGAAACTTTAGAGCTATCTCTGCTATGTAAACTTGGCCATTAGGAAGGGACAGTCCAAGGAAAAACTTTTCTTGCTATCCAGCTTTTGTCTTTAAAAACTTTCAAATCTTATAAAGGGAATGATACAGATAGTATGCTATCATTGCAAAGAAAATAGCTGTAGAGCCTCAACTAAAATTTTCAATTTTCTAGCAATATGAGTCTCCCTGTCTTGAAAAGGATATTGCAAAAGTTGAAAATATTCAGTGAAAGATGAAGGAAATTATTATGAAGAGGACTCTGTTATGGGAGTTGAAAAACACTTTAGAGAAACTGAAAAAGGATTTTTTTTAATCTTAGAAAGGAAATGAAGAAGAAAAAGAAGGACAAAAAAAGAAAAATAGTAAACATTAGGGAAGAAATAGTGAAGGATACTCTGTTCTCCTATTGCAAAGCTTGAGAACGAGAGAACATCCAAGAAAGTGAAAAATGCCAGCTAAAAATATCAAGGCATATTTGTGAATGCAGTGGTCCACATCCTCCTTCTGGCCAGTAATTATGCCTAATTCTAAGAAGGGTGTGACATTTCATAGAAACATAGAATGGATTAAGTTGGAAGGGACCTTAAAGATCCTTAAAGATTGTTTTGTTCCAGCCTCTCTGCTGTGGACAGGGAGGCCACCCAGGTTGCTCGACCACCTTGCTCAGTGAGCCATCCAACCTGGCCTTGAAGACTTCTAAGGATGGGGGACCCACAACATCTTTGTGCAATAAATTATAGGACAAGAGAAATACTCAGAATTCTCATTATAACTGCAGCCACACATTTCGGGAGGTATTAAAACTGCATTATGAAGGGTGTAAGAGCACCCCTAACTAAAGAGATTAGGATAGATACAGTAATAATACAAATTACTATGTACCAAAAATGAACAATTCTCCTTTCTCTGAAACTTTCAGAAGTGGGCAATCTTCAAAAAAGAACAGATTTCAGCATACTCTATATCCTGTTGAAAACAATGGCATAATCTCACAGTAATTCTACATCCACACAATTTTTCATAACTTTGTGTATATCTCAAATACTCAGTTAACAAAATGAACTGTACATGTGTCTTACTTTTGTGATTTTTGTGCCTGAACAAAACTCCTGTCACAGTGTTTAAATCAATTTTGTTGGACCAAGCTCAAAATTATTTTGAAAGTAGTATTTAGGATCCAAAGTTACCTAGATGCTGTAAAAGTTATGTCGATATTATTATTAATAATTGTATTATTATTATTAATATCAGCACAAAAACATACAAATAATTTGATTCTTACATTAATGGGTTTACCCTGGAATGAAACCTGGTAATTCTGAGAATTACTTGTCATCAGAAAACAATGGGGTTTTTTTCCCTATAAAAAAGTAGTAAAATACTAAGCCAGAATGATTTCTCTAAATAGCTACAGGGTGAAAAACCATTGTATCTTAGTATTTAGAATGTTTAGTTAGCTGAAGGAGAAAAAGCAGAAATTAAAAGAAAATCTCCCAAAACCCTGACAGCCATAGAAAAAGAACAAAGAGCAGAATTTTAAATAGGACCTCTTGACATTAAGAAGAACAGAGATGACATAATTTCTCTTACATATGTGAGTACAATATAAAAAGCAAATCTGATTCATCTGTGAGTTTAGTAAAAGATGTTGAATAGGATTCTAAACTTACAAATAAAACCCAAAACAACAAAAAAACCCAAACAAACCCAAAAAAAACCCTTTCTAGGAAGCCATTTCTTTAGATTCAGTTTTTCAAGTTTCAGAAGTTATAGTTCATGGAGACTGGTCATATTTTTTCTTCGACACAGATCTTTTCTCATGTGTGGAGAAACTGCACACTGCTGCTTGTATTACTGATCACATAAACCTGTCCTCTGAACATGATTCCTTTAGCAGCAGCAAGCAATATACTACATGATAAAATTTTACATTTCTGAACAAGTTTTTGCAATCTGATTAAACGACAATCCAGTCAGAAGGCATGGAAAGCTACAGAAAAATAAAGAAAAGAATAAAAATTCCCTTAATGTAGTTAATAATTAATTTAATTTCTGTATCTCTATTAAAGTATGCAAGAATCAGAAATTCTAAGCATGCAGTGGCATAAGGTTTTCACCTCTGCTTCACTTCTGCTTTATTGTAGCTAGGACCTGAAGCCTTATCCGAAGTAGGTGAAATTACCAACCAGATGATTGAAAGAGCATGTAAGAGCTTTTTCTAGTTCTTAGTTGCTCAAGTGGAATGGTAGCAGGAAAATGTAGCTGCCTTTTTTGGGACATTCATCTGCAAAAATATCAGTCATCTAAACCTGAGCTATCAGGAAAAGAAAATCATATCAGCTGGGTTGTATTCTGATAAAGTGCTATTATCCTTCTAATTTTGCATAATAAACCATTTCCCTGAGAATTATAAAACAGCCTAGTTCCATTTGCTCTTCTGTTACATTCCACCAAGACACTGTGCATCTTGAAATGAAGTAGTGGTCATTCATATATGCTTGTTTTGGAGCAACATTTCTCAGTGAATTCCATTTTTAGANCTTTTAGAAAGAAAATTAAAAAAAAAAAAAAAAGAAAAGGACACCAAGTCAGGTGAAAAATGTTCAGGCTTAGGTATGGGACAAAAATTCTTTTGAGAGTTTATGGAATTTATACTATGATCCAATAATAAAATCAAGCAGACAAACAAGATCCCTAAACCATAATACTTTGTCTTAGCCCTAGTGGTTATATTTGGTCTATCTTTACTAAGTGTATAACTAGTCAGAACACAAACACATTGAACATCAATTTTCTCAGATTACATTTGGCAAATTCTGAAGAATTTTAGGTTATATAATAAATATCCTATCTGTGATGTCTTCAATCTTGCATGCTAGTTTTTTAAAATTAAGAGATATTCAATTAATATTTTATATCTTAACAAGTAGTTGTTCTACAGTAAATTGTGTGATTTGAAAAGATGCAAGTCTTGTGAGTGCGTAAGAATTTTCAGTGTACTCGATTAGATGCATGTTCACATATTCCAGGGAGCCTGCCCCCCTTTTAAAATCTTGACATGAGGGCAGGATGAAGATCGCTGATGAAGATTGTTATGTGTCAAAAAGAGTATGATTACGTGACTCACCTTGTTTTCCATTATATATAATTTAAAAGCATACTGTCATGGTATTTTTCATAATTAAAAAAGCCCTTTCTATTGTTTATAATTATCCCTTTAGTGCTTGACATTGAAATCTGTTTCTTTACTGATTTGTTTTCCTCTTTCTTTGGAAGTAATTGTGGTTGAGTTATTGAAGAGTTATATATGAATGTAAGGTTACTTAATTCTTATACTTTTTACTAAGAGTGGGGAGAAAATTTCATTGTATTTCACCTAGGTGATTTTCTTGACAACTCATTGGCTGCCCTCACTAGATTCTCAGATCTGTGTTATGTCTGTAGACAACCAAATGTGGCAATGTCGTGCTGCCTTCTGGAGTGCCTTAGTGGTCCTGCTATGCAGAAAAACAGGTATGTGAGGGGAAATATCTTCAGTTAAAAACCTCACCTGAGGTCAGGGTATTTCTTGCTTTAGAGAGACTTATGTGAGGACATAGTACACTACTTAATCAGTCTATTGTATGACTTTCATCTTCTATCACCTAGACTACCTCACAGACAATCACTTCCAAACATGTCGCCTGCACACACCTATCATACTATTTGTCTACATTTTTGAACTTCTCTGAAACTCTAGCACAATGCTGACAGATATTTGCTTGTTTTCCTTGCATAAAATAGTAAGGTAATTTTATAATTCATATGTGAGGCTGAGATATAATGTCTTTACCTAATAATTTTCTCACTGAGTCACGTCAGAGGATCAGCTAGCCCATTGGTCTCAGGACATATAGTTGCTGCTTACAGATTAAGAAAAGGAACTACAGAAATATTCCATTCTTACAGCTTTTCACTTTCTGGAAATCTGCAGTTTCTGGGCATCTTTTGAGTTGACAATTGCATCTAGTCTGTGTTTTTCAGTAGACCTCGATAGAGCCTTCTAATTGGTTGACTTTGGCCAGCAGCAAGGCACCCACCCAGCCACTCTGTCACTATCTATCTCTCCTCAACAGGGTGGAGAAAGAGAGGAAAATAACATCAACTGAGATAAAGACAGGCACATCACTTAACTAGTTACTCTCATGGATAAAACAGCTTCAACTAGGGGAAAAGTATTTTAATTTATTACCAGTTTACATTGAGTTGGATATTGACAAACAAAGACATAACCTAAAACATATTTCACACCCTTCTTTCCAGTCTCAACTTTGCTCCTTTATTCCTGACTCCTTTACCTTCTGACTTTACAGTCCAAGCAGAAAAAGGTGGGATGGGGAAAGGAGTGTTGCAGTCAGTTCATAACAGTTCATCTCTGCCAATCCTTCCTCCTAATGTTGTTCCCTGCTCTGTCATGGGTTGCAGGGAAATATCTTCTCCACCACTACCCCTCTCACAGGATGCAGCAGGATCTCTGCTCCCACACCTACAATATCATCTCCTTCTTCTTCAGAGATCTTGTTGTTTTCAGGGCCGTTTCTTGTAATTGTTTTTTCTCTCTCTCCTCTTCTATTAAAGTAATTATTTCGGTGTGTACTACAAGTTAATTATGTTTTGTTTAAAAAAAAACAACCTTCCTTTATTTTAAATTCACTGAGTGTTAATTTTATTTGACTTCACGTAGGTTGTCTTCATGTGAAATGGTGAATAGTCATACCTATTCACTGTCTTTAAGCTGTTAATGATTTCATACTTAGCTGTCAAATTCTTGGCCACCTCCTTCCTGTAGTGAAAAGCCTCTTTGCTTATTCTTTTTACAGAAACCATTCTGACTTCTGACCACCCTTCTTGTTTTCTCTCTGTTATAGTTCTGATTCATATCTTTTAAGATGGGATATCACAGTTTAAACTGTTGTTACAAGGGTTTATAAATATTTAAGTCCTATTCTTTGACTAACAGTTGTTAGCATTCTGGTTTATTTTTTTTTCTCAGAGTGTTGTCCATGAAGACTCTGAAATCCATTTTGCTTTCAGTAAGTTTTAATTTAGAACACATATTTTCTCTTTGTTTCTTATTTTTAATTTAGTACCACTTAATTTAGACTGGTTTTCCCTGTCACTTTCTATTATGAAATTCTTAAGCAAACCTTAGTAATTTTAGACTTTGTTTCAATACCTGCTGTACATAATTATCAGTTCTTCCTTTCAAATTGTTATGTCCTGGTCATTTATGAACCCAGGTTCTAGGAAAAAAAAAGATTCTTCGGATGAAAATACCACTTTCCCAGTATCACTAATCCAGTTGGATGATACTCCCAAAACCGGCTTGCAATATGTACTGTAGTTTATAAAATGGTTCGTACTTCTTACAAACCTCTTGATCCTTTAAGGCCTCTCTCCAGATTAAGAGTCTCACTCAAGAGCAGGGAATCTGTGTTCTGCTCTTTCTCAACAATCTTTAGAAAAACAGTCTGCTTCTGTTATAGACTAGGCTTTCTCTGGTAGCTGATGTGAAGGTAAGTAGAATTGGTTGCGCTTGGTATTTCTTTTAAGGAATGTTCCCCAGACAGCAATATTTGTGTTCAATGAGTACTTCCCTTGCACAGGATGCAAGAGTAGATCATAATGTGTCTCTAAAAAGGGAGGTAGTTTATTTGAGATAATGATGCTAAACATATGCATGTAGAATGAATTCAATTTCAGAAAAAGAAAATGAGGAGTATATGAGCCTTTCTCAGGAGCAAAACTCTTTGTACACTGGCTGTTCTGGACTAGCAAAAACTTTCCAGGATTCCTTGTAAGGCAAGAAATTGCATTGTTAATCTTTCTCTAATCTCTATGTTAAACTCTGTCCTGAATGAAAGGAGAAAAAACCCCAACAACATAAAACTAAATATTTAAACCTGTGCTTCAACAGATCCTGGTGCTTGTAGGCAAATTATGGTCCTGTATGTGCTTTCAAAAATGCATAGATTTTATTTCAAAAAATTTCTTCTTCCACAGATGTAACACAGAAGCCTAGAAAACTGCCTGCACATTTTTCCCATATCCAGAGCTGCTTCTATCTTGACAGACTGAACAACCTAAGTAAAATCACTACTGAGAAATAGTTATTTCTCTGCATGACTCCTATCAGGCCTCTGTGTAAGCAATCTCCAGGCATGTCCTACTGCCATGGTCAGTAAAGACCCCTGTAATAGGGTCAATGTGCCAGTCATTATGAATCATATTTTAAGCTATCAAACTGGAATGTCCAGATGTGAGTCAATTGATTAGATCCAATGTAGGAGCCATTCAGCTCATAGGAAATTTTGTGATGCTCAGCACTGCAGCAGGTAAGCCAGTTTTGTCACCTATCGTCAAGTTGTCAAGTTCTCCATTCTTAATTTTGGTGATTGAATCACCAATCTGACAGATAGTAAAGAAGTAGCTGTTCATTTTCTGCTATCTAAACATTTGTCATTGTTTATTCCTTTCAAAAAATTAATCTTTTTTGTTAAGACTCATCTTGATATCCTTTTAAATTATGAAGGGCTAGAGATGTTCATTAAGAAACAGATTAGAAGATGTAGTAAACATGGGTAATGATTTAAGGCCCAAGAAGGGGATACATGATGCATTTTAACTGAATCTTTAGTGGATTGCTAAATTAAATGAGTAGTTTAATGATAAACAGGTTGGAGTTAATCAATTGAGTACAACTATAGGGAGACTGTCTAAGTAGGTTTGGATTTGAAGGGTTTTATGAATTGAGAGACACATCTGCTTAGTCTTTGTTTAATAACAGACTTGATGACTTTAATGCTGCCTGGAAGGGGTGCTGGCACCATGAGAAGCTTGAAATTTGTTATCATAACAAACCAGATATTTGTGATAATAATTTTTGAGTAAGAAGTATTATTTAAATCCTGTCATGAATTGGTGCAGAACACATCTTCTGAGTGTTTATTTGATAGTAACACCTAATTAGTTGAAAAGTAGAAGTGTGTATTTCACAGTAAGTAGAAGTTTTACTTAATACAATGTTTAATCTATCTTTTTTTAGAAAATGCAGCAATGTAATTTTTGCTAAAAACTCATAGTCTGTTCATAAAAAAATGCTTGGCATTTAAAACTGCTGCAGTTCTTGTTTGAGAAATCACCAAAGACCTAGAACATTTTTATGTCACTTTCCTATTATTTGATATTAAAAAAAGAGGAAAAAAACAACAAAAAACCCAAACAACAAAAACAAACAAAAAAACCCCACCCAAACTACTGTTGGATTTGGAAATAGTTAGGTCTTACTGATTGCAGAGTTTTCACTCTACATGCCTGAAAGCAGAAATCCAAAACTAGTCCCAATTTATATTAACTAATTTGTGCTTGCCCTTCTCTGCATATGAAAATAATGGTAAGGAAAGTACAGTCAAGGACAAGAAATTATTTTGGGAGGAAAGATAGCTTTTGGCAATGACATTACTAGGATCAACTAGGGAGAAAAAGATTTCTCAGTCAATATTTATTACTATGTTGCAATCAGCATTTCCTTGCCATGGCCCATCTTTGGTTGCCACATTACAGGGATGGTAAGAATTGAAATTCCTGTTCCACCTTGCCTGTAAGGAGGACACAGCTCCACTGGATTCTGCCCAAAAACATACAAGTCTCACTTCTGCTTTGTCCTGTTTTGTTACAGTAGACTGATGATCTGTCTTTTATGTGAAAGAAAAAGTGAGCAACACATACATGATTAACATAGCACCTTTTCAGAATGCAAACCTTGGAACTTAGCTGGTGCCCTAAGACCTTTCTGGGAAGGTTAAACTTGAAGCAACATTCATATCAGTCAGTTTCTCTTTTCATTGAGTAAGTTCTAATATAGTCAATATTTTATCCATACTCTATGTTGTTATTAAATATAAGTCAAACTGGTCTTTGTTCCAGTTCAACATAATACTGTTCTCTGGTCCTCCTCTAAAGGTGAAGGCATGTGGCGTGATTCTTAGGGTGGTCCTGTGCCGAGTCAGCAGTTTGATTTCTATAACCTTTGTCGGTCCCTTCCAACTCAGATATTCTATGATTCTGTGATTCTAAAGATACCGTCTTACATATCTGTCCCTGGTGTTGTATTATGGAAGTGCACTTTCTATTGAACTCATATTCATGATGCTCTAATTGAGGACTTGCTATGCAATACATAGCAAATGTGCAAATATACACACATATATATTTATATACTGTACCTATAACTTTCATTTATTTTTTCTATATAATTGTCAAGGTGTTTTTTCCTTTTGCATTCATGAAGTATGATGGGCTCCCTCTGGTGGGCCAAAACAATATTTTTATATTTTACAGTCGTTGTAGAGTGTTGGGAGCCCATTTAGCCTAAAGGAAAGTAAGTGTTTTTCTGTGTATGTAGGGTTTGTAGTTTGAATCTGGATTTCTTATCTAATTTTGATTTCTTTACACTTTGTTTCTGTCTCAGAAATGCTGTATTTTCAGTGCTTAATTCTCATAACTTAAAAATAATTTACTAACAAAACATTTTGATGAAAAGACTAAACAACCTGAGTGAAAGCTGAAGATTCAGGTTTCATGGATACATGACGACTATAACTAAGAGGACCAGTAAGTCTCCCAACTGAATCCCACAGATAATGTTGTGATACATAACTAAAACTAAAATACACATCTTTTTTTTTTCCTCAGAATATCATGCATGAAGTAGTTTTGCACACTAAACCTAATTGCTTTGAAGAGCCTGCTGTGTCTATATCTCATAAGATGAATGCTTGTTCAAAATCTGGACTGTACCCTGGTTGTTTGTACTTTTTATCTAGAAATAATTTTTCATTCTTTTCTACATTTTCTGTGGAATTATGGTTATCTCATATCTGTAAGGTGAATATTAAGCTTTCTTAATCTTTTCCTCTTTAATATGTGATTTCCTTGATGTGGCTATTTTTTGCACTAATACAATTATGAATTGATTAATTCTTATAACTTTCTTAAAATATACTCAAAATTTGTAGCAGATGTGAGCTATTTCATAGGTACAAGAAAGAAGAGTCATAAGGGAAATGTTTTATCTAAACAGAAATGAAATTTAAACAAGGGAAACCATCACACTAGGCAATAGGTGATTGCATTACAAATGAGTACATTACCCTGATTTGCAGACTCAATTGTATCTTACTCAAAGTGGTCACTTATGTGATGAACTCATTTTGTCAAAAGGACTTTTTTAAACATTATTTGACAGATTGCTTTTTAGTCTAACACAGCTGTAAGCTTCATTTCAAACCTTCCACAAATTGTGCAACTTTTAGTACTGTTGTGTTGATTTATTAAGTTTTCTGCACACAAAAAATGCTTTCACAAAAGAAATAAAGACAAAAAGAAGCTTCAACTTCCACTGAACTGTTAAGAAGATGAAATATATCTGTGCCTAGTTATGTTGGTAGATGCAAATTTCCCATTAAAAGATTAAGGCCCTCCCCAAATAGCATTGAAGAATGTCCTAGAACTCCAGTGAAAATGAAATGCAGCAATAATTTCTGTCAGGGACCAGAAGAACTTCAAACAGAAA
>VWZF01002806.1:121870-141185 GCA_013396755.1 Sclerurus mexicanus
TTTAAAGTACTTAAAAGTAGTAATGAAATGTATTACTCTTTTACATGAGAGAGTAAATAAGAGTACAATAGAATTAAATTATTTTCACAAAGTTATTCAGCACATGAGGAAAGGAACAGGAATCAGGATCTTGATTTTTTGGCCTTCATCCACTGCTAGCAGCAATGGCTTCTACAAGTGTTATAATAACACTATGTTGTCCATATACGGAGTAAACTAGGAAACTCTGGAAGATAGAGGTGGTGTCACTTTATATAACCTCACCATGGCACACTTACAAAAAGTATCAAATCAAGGTTGTTCAATAAACCTTAAGTCAATAAAGTTGTTTGCCATTTGTGATGTTCACCCTTGCAATTTGAGAAGTTTTTTAATGTAAGTTTAACTCTATTGAATAATAATATGGAATTATACCTCTTTGGAGCTAATACTAGGCAGATAACTTGGCATAATTAATAATGGAAACAGACACAGTGCTGTTCACTGTACTGGACATCAAAAACTTTGGATGTTTGGGTAAGTTCCATAAAGAAGTAAACTAGTTTAGATATAACAACTGTGTTAACACTATGAAAATTGGCTGTGATCCTCTACCACTTGCAATCACCTCTTCTGGGTACAAAAAATGAATTAATGTGCTTATGTAAAAACTGTATCTGCTATTTCACTGTTACTGAATAAAGAGTAGAGAATATTAAAAGTATGTGTGGGAGGAGGAATAGCACATCAGGTATTCAGACTGCACAGAGGGACTAAAGAGATGCTTCTTCTTGATGTTCTCATATCTTTGCTTTGTCTTCCATTAACGTAACTTGAGGTCTTCAGCTGTGCATTTAACTTTAGAGCTGACACAGTAATTTCAAAACTACAGAGAAGTGGAAATAAATAATAAGTTGCCACTTATTTTTAGAACAGGTATTTTCTCTCTTTTGTGAATCATAATGTAAAAGTTTCTGCCTACTTTGAATTTATGAAAATCCAAATAGCTATTGAATTTTGAGAAAACTAGCTGAGGTGACACTAATGATTAATTTTCCCAAAATATTTATAATAAAATCTTGGTGTTTTCTCTTTGCAAACCAAACTGATATCCCTGCAGTCAAACAAACATGCATATGAAGGAAAAAAAAAAAGGCCAGTAGAAATGTAATGTTGATAAAAACCCAGGTGCTGTGTTTTTGTGTTTTTTGGCTGGGATGGACTTAGTTTTTTTCATAGTAGTTAGTATGGATCTGTGGTTTTGGTTTGTGGTGGATAACTCAGGGATGTTTTTGTAATTGTTAGAGCAGCACTTATACAATGTGAAGGACTTTTCTGCTCCTCACCCCACTTCACCAGTGAGTGGGGTGGGGGTGCACAAGGAATTGAGAGGGGACACAGTTGGGATAGCTGATCCCAAGTAACCACAGGGGTATTCCAGACCGTATGGCTTCATGTTCAGCTTAGGTGGAGAAGAAAGAAGGAGGAAGTGTCCAGAGTCATGGTGTTTGGCTTCCTAAGTAACCGATATCAAGCTCCTCAACATTTGAGCCCCTCAAGGTTTGAATCTAACTTTGTAAATTTTTTAACATTTTGTGTTTAAATATTCACTCACTTTAAAAGACATTTTCCCTTAAGCCAAACATTTCCCATTCCCAAAAACCAGTATGGTCCTACATGCAGCACAAACATCCAAGGCAAAAGGTGTTGTCTGCGAATAGAAGAGAAATTTGTGAAGAAAACACGAACCAGACCCCAAGTCCAAAAGAGATAAGCCTAGAAAGTAAGAATGTAAATCAGATAACTAAACAGGACTGAAAGTACGAAAATAATTTGTTGTGATTCAGATTTAGTCTCTTCAGAAAGCTTTTCCATTTCTTACAGATCAAGAAATGTGAAAGTGCATAATTATATCATGGCATATTTTGTATAGTGCAGGACTTTAGATCACCTACTCACAACTCTTCAATTCACTTAAACTTCCTATCTCTTACAAATATATTGCCATGATCTTTTCAAAACAAAAATAGCATTTTTAAGACCCCAGGACCTGAGTTATGTGCTCATTGGAGGGGTTTTACTTTAAAAATACACAAGGCTCCAAGAGTATCTTACCTACAGATGTGTTAGAAGAGCCTTCTGTTTTTCTCACACCTTAAGAAAGGATACAAAGGAGAAAAGCTGCATTTTCTCAAGATATACTTTTAGTGGCAAACTTTAGAAAATAAGGGAACTTGGCAAAACTTTAAAGGGTAACAGTAAGCCAAAATAAAGCATTCCATAAAGGATTGACTTAGCACATGCAAACCCATACAACTTAGTAAAATCTAACCCATTCAGTCTCAAGCTACCCAAAATATTAAGAAAAAAGATTTGGAGAAGTGAAGAAAAGAGAGAGAAAAAGAGAAAATTATAGCTACCACCCAGAGTGCCATGCCAGTCCAGCTTTCACCTGTCCAGATGGCAGGGTCCAATCAGATGGAGACCACATGTCTTTGTTTTGAGCACTCTGGTGTGCCAGTGAGTGACAGCTGCTCTGGGGCTGTCCCAGGACACTGGTAGGGCCTGAGGTGTCGGACGGGACATTACCTGCCCTCCATGAAATTTGACCTGTCCCTTCCCCCACCACAAACACTGTAGTTGGTCTGAGCCAATAATTAATATAATAATTTTGTGTCTCATAACAGCCAGTAAGTATTATTTTGGGTCTTTTCTGTCAATTCATTTACGAATAATTAATTCAGTTAGATTAAGTAAAATTTGAAACCCAGCTTTTATCTGATTTCTATTTTCTCCATTAAGTAAAACTGGGTATTAACATCTTCTTCCACATTCTTTGATGGAATTCAACCAAAACAACATTTACCATAGCCACCATATACTCAAGATATCCTGGCCTCTCTGTGTGTATGTGGTTTATGTATTGTGAACACACTAAAGTCAGTTACTGATTTAAATAGTATTAGAATCTTTTATATACACATATAGAAATGCACGTACAGGTATTTGCATGTATATGTGTGAATACATAATAGTATATACACACAAAGGTTTTGTAATCTATTTAAAATTATTTTCTTGCCATACCATCTGTCCTCACTGATTCACAGCAGTGACTGCAAGAAGTCTGTACAGAGTAGGCTGTCAGTGCCACTAAACAGGTAGTTCTTTGTATCTTTAAGGTGATGAGGAATGCACACTGGAAGGTTTTTAGCAAACAGATTCTCATTGGATGACTAAGGTAGCATACTGAATGATTACACCTCCAAACATCACCAGTTTAGTATATAAATTTAAATAAACATCCCCCTGCAATACAATAGGGGCCTATAGGAAGCCTAATTTTGGTTTCTCATTTCTTCAGTTTCTTAGCTTGTCCCTCTTGTTTTTGCAGATTTTCGTTCTTACAGCACATTTGATACCTTGGTTAGCCGCTTTTCTCTTTCCAATGTCATTCTTCACTTACCATGTTCCCCCATTAAAGATTGTTTTCTATTAAAATCCACTGCAAAAAGATTGCTTCTGCAAACTGTAACCTACCAGGTCTGTCATCCCCAGCATGTGTTTCCACATATTGCTTGTTCATCAGGAGAAAACTCGTAACTGTGTGCCTCAGACATTTTGGGAAAACGTCTTCTGCCTTCAAGATGTAAATTTCTTGCAGTCATGATAGGGGGATTTTCTCTAGTTTGACAATTGCAAATGATGGTATTTTTGTCTGTTACTTGCTATGAAGCCCTTTTTGTATACATTAAAGGAAAAAATACAGAAATATTAATTAAAATATGCACAGATCCGTGCATAAACTTATAAGGATGGTGTTTATTATGTAAAGATGTTCCAAACCAGGGTCAGATTCTCTGAGACTGTACTTTTTTACTTTAGCATGTTTGAGAAAGTATCTATGTTATCAAATTCTTCATATGCTTCTGGAAATGGAGCTGAAGAAAAGCTTTTAAGATCCTGATGAAGATTGACACAATCATGGAGATGGCACAGCTGCCACTCTGCCTGTCTGCCCCTCTCTGGGAATCCATAGAAATCCTGGCCTTCATTTAAATCAACAGGAGCTTTGTCTCTCACTTCAATGAAGCCAGAATTTCACCCTGCAATTTGAAATACTCTCTGCAGATGACAGGCAAGTAAAATGATTGCCTCACTGTTCCCACTGCCTCTGTGTCATAAACTGTGCAAAGATTATCATCAGTGAAGTGCAGTACAGATGTTCCCTCCCTCATTCCTTCTAAGCCATCTTTCATCTTTCTCTGCCCTCTCTTTTTCGTTACAGTTCTGTTCCTAACTTTTTGCTGCATTTCTCTGGTATTCAGTACCAGGAAGAGAAGCCCCTACAAGGACAATTCATCAATCTTTGGCATTGGGTGAGACTATCATTATCGCTTACAAAACTAAGATGGCTTTATAAATCAAGGAACAGTTTGAAATGAGGGAAGTTTATAAATACAAAAAACTGTCTAATAATTATTCTGAAGGTTTGAAATTTATCTACTCTGAGTCAGGGTTCTCTCATTAGCAACTCCACATGACTACACCACTCATGAGTGAAAAGTTCATCTATATCATGAATATAAATTGCTGGCTCTTTGGTATAGTTTTGATATGTTTCATATATAGAGTCAGAATGTGAGAGATGAGAACATGTCCCCTAAAAGCTGTAATCCTCAGAAGTGAAGAATATTGGAAATGTCTGACCTGATTTGTGTCCACATTAGGAAGAAGAATGTGCCCTTTTAATAACAGTACTTTCTTTTGAAAATTGTTTATCCTTCAACAGGAAGAGAAGTAACTTTAAGTTAAATTAAAAAGTGGATGTGTCCAGATATTTACGTACAGCTAAAAGCTAGCCTTGGGCAACTGAAGAGATAGAGAAATATTTTTGTCCAACCAGAAGCCAGTATACAGTTCTGACTGCTGGTGTGACTTTATTTACTCGATATTAGTCTGAGATGTTTTAGCTCGTTTCAGTAGTCTATGTGCACAGCTGCTATGCTGAAAGAAGGAGAGTTCAGATATCCAAGCACCTTTATAAAGACCATAGCTGAACAACATTGACAGTGTCTGAACTCTTTATGTTGCTCTACATTCATACATCAACTATTTGGACACACAAAATTCAAGGCTTGTTATCTATTTTTTTCAGATGTTTAACATGGAGTTCTTTTGATCTGATTCATTTTCTTCCACGCCCATGTATGCACATACAAGGACTACATCTACATTCCAATGTATTTTACTTCCCAACACATATGGAGCATACTGTACATACCATAAAGGCCTTACTTTCTGTTGGTTGCTTGACCATACTGGATGCTAGGTGCCCACCAAAACAGCTCTATCACTTCCCTCCTGAGCTTGGCAGGAGAGAGAAAATGCAATGAAAGGCTTATGGGTCTACATAAGGACAGGAAGAGATCATTCACCAACTGCCATCCTCAGCAAAACAGACTCAACTTGGGGAAAATACTTTATTATCAATCAAAATCACAGTAGGAAAATGAGAAAATAAAAACCAAATCCTAAAACACCCTCCCCTCACCCCTCTGTTCTCCTCAGTCACAACTTTGTGCCTACATTCTCTACCTTGTCCTCTCCCCCAGCAGAGAAATATCTGTTTAGCACATATACAGGTGGTCTGATGCTTCTGGAAAGATGGACTTTTATCTCCTGCACTGTGTAGTATGCATTTTTTGGGAAAAAACTTTCTTATTGTTATTTCGTCTATGAATTCTGAAACACTTCTATGCTCAATACTTTTTTCAAAGGTAGTATTTTGCCTATGTCAATAGGAAACACATTAAATGCTTGTAATTTTTAGAGTTGTTGATAATGGTTAATAATTAAAAACCTTTTATGGAAAATATTAACTGAATCCCCCCAAAGTATTTTAAAAACCTGAACAAATAAATAAGAAGAAATATTTCCTCTGAAGAAGCTTTTTAAATATAAAGTTATTTCTTTAGCATGAATGGAATAATGAATAAGAGCTAATAATTTTATATGGATGAAAAGAAGTTTAATTTTAGTGTGGCTTAATATACACAGGGAGCAGGAAAGGTTTGAGTGATTGTGGGAGACATTAGTGCTTGCTATTGCCTTTTTACAAAAAAAATGGCAGTCATTACCAATAACTGACAATACTATCAACTTTACAGAAGAAAAATAAGTCAAGAACAGATGTATGGAGATCTTTTTCTTGTTTGTTGGACTAACTGTATCCCAAATGTACAAGCCTGCAATGTATTCAAACTTATTTGATTGCTAGAAAGTCAAATTTCCAAAAGGGCAAATGGTGTTGAGAGCTTAATCTCGCAAGGCCTGTAGCATAAAATATCTTGTGGATAACTTCAGAAGCCATTTGACAAGTGAAGATACATTCAGTTCCTAGCATATACAATTTAATGAACAAGCATTATTTCTAATATTAGTAGGACTTTTATACACTTAATTTTTCCTTTAAAATTTGAGAAAAGGGTATCATATTGTTGTTATTTTAAAACTGAAGACAAGATAATATGAACATATTTCCAACAATGTTATAGTTTCAATACTCGTTGGAATTCCTTCCTAAAAGCTTGGAGGCAACGCCTTCGTCTGTAAAAGCTGGATAACAAAGGGCAAACTGAATATTCATATGGTAAAGCTAATCACTTGGCTCGGAGCTTTCGTTCTGCTTGCTCCCCAGGCTGGGAGGGGGGGGGAAGTGGCCAGAGGGGCTGGTCGTTCTTCCTGCGCAGGTCAGCAGCTGCAGCGATCGGCACAGGAAGTGAGGCAGAGGCACACCGGGTGTCCGGAATTACTGGATAGCTGGGACTTTTGCCTTCTCATCCCTGACTCGATGGGTTTTGATCATCTGTGGACGTTGCGGGAGCTGTCTGGGAGAGGAGAGAGAAAGAGCGCCCCTGCCCGTGTTCCTCTACTTCTGAGATAGATCTCCTGTTGCTGCTCTAGCCATCAATATCACTGTTGCCGACCTAGTGACCTACAGGGGAGAGAGAGCGGCCAGCTGGCCGGGCGTGACATCGCCTCCTGCTGTCCGTGACTATAACTGCATCCCCTGGGAGAGAGAGACCAGCTGGCTGGGCGCTACATCATCTCCTGCTGTCTGTAACTATAACTGCATCCCCTGAGAGAGAGAGGGCAGTGGCTGAGGCGCGACATCGCCTCCTGCTCTCCTTAGAAACAATTGCAGGTTTGTTTTTTTGGTTTTTTTTTATTTGGAATAGCCAAAAAACTTTTTTATCTGTTTGCCTTGTCGTTTGGGGAGGGGGGAAGATTTTATTACAAGCTGTTGGTGTTTTTTTTCTGGAGATACATATAAATGTATTGTAGTTGAGAACTGTTATCTTTTTCCATATATATATATATATATATTTCCTAATTAAAGTTTGGGGTTTTTTCTAAATTTAAAGGGAGAGGGATTTTTTTTTTTTCTTGGTCAACATAGATATCTTAGTTCTCCCCTTGAACTAAGACAAACCAATGTCAAGGCCCAAAGTTATTGTGGAAAAAATTGAGAGTGGAAGTTTTTTAAATTATAATAACTGTCTTGGTAAAAGCATGTAAAAAGAAAAAGGGGAGGGAAAGGGAATGTATTCATAAACTCTGTGTTTTGTAATCATAGAGCTGATTATCCACAAACTTGTTCCTTTCAAAAAGTGTCTGATAGTGAGTCTGATTTAGAATGGTGAAGATGAATGAAAGATGAATTAAATGCTTCCTTGGAAGTCAGTGAAATTCCACAGATCAAGGGCCAAAAAATTGCATGTCTCTAAGAAATCCCCTTCTTAAATAATTCAGCAAACAAGGAAGCATATCTAAAATAAAACTAAGCTAGACCAAAAATCTATGACAAGGACCTTGTGCTGCCAAAGAAGTGGATATACAGTAAAATTTCTTTCAGCACTCTTTCCTGGCATTAGTAAACCTTCCACTTCATGTTGCCAACCAAATGTTAACTGTTCTTCTGCGTAGGAAGGATGATCTTCCTCTTTACAGAGGAATTTATTTTGGCAATTAGTCAGAAACTATTCTCACAGCAAGAAAGAAATCTGGTTTTAGGTAAAAAGCCCACTCAACACACTTTACATAGTGGCCCAAATTCAATTTGAAGAGCTATCCAGACATCAGTTCAACCACCTTGTCAATATTTTTGGAGCTCAATTACAGCACTGCCGAATACCATCAGTGTCAAAAACAGGACTAATGTTTCATGACAAATTCTCCAGAAACCCTATGACTATTTCAAGCCATGTTTTAGAAAGCAAAAAGGCATATCTAACAAAAAAATCAGCACTCAACAGCCCAACTACGTGGTCTTGGCATGTTTTTTCAGAATGATATTTCATTGTTTTATACCAATTGACCATAACATTTTAGAAATCTCTAGTATTCAGGAGAGCATGAAGACAAAAGTTGTGTAGCAAATACTAGTCAAGTATTTATGATATAAGAGCAAAATGAAAAGGAGTTGTCTGTAATGATATTTTCATAAAAGAGATTGTATTGATTGACATTTTAGGCAAGGAACAAAATTTGTCATTCTACTTACTGAGTTTCAGACCACATAATTACAGGTTGGAAGGGACCTCTGAGCGTCAACAGCATAGAAGTTGCCCAGAATCATGTCCAGACAGCTGTTTTGAATCCCAAAGGACAAACTGGGCACTGTGCTCTCACACTGGTATATATTTCTACCGATGGCAGGCAGAAGAGCAACTTCCATACTCTTAATCGTCATTCTCCACTTGCAATGTATGCAGGACATGGTCCTGGGCAGCTCACTGCGACACAGTGTTGAAAAGCATTCCCTACAGTGGGTACAAATGCTACCCTCTTGAACCTAAGGTTCCTGTGATGAGAGGCTGACACCCCAAACACAAACACTTGGCAAAAGGAAGCCCAGCAATGCAGTGGAGTAGCTCCTGGTGAACTCATACATGCCAATAGAGGGAGCACCATGTCTCAGCTTCCCTTTGGGCTCTTCTCAGGGGAAAAGGACCTGTGCCTTGTTGCTGGAGATGATAGAATGTCTGGAAGGGACCTCTGGAGTTCACCATGTCTTAGGTCCCTGCTCAAGTATGTTCAAATATGCTTTTGAAGGTTTCCAAGGACAGAGTCCACCAGCTCTCTGGGAGCAACCTGTTGCTGTGCTCAGTTACCCTACAAGTAAAGAGTGTTGAGTTGAGGAGGAACCTGCCATGTTTCAGCTTGTGCCTGTTGTTTTCACTCTGTCACTAGGCACCACAGACCAGCGACTGTCAACTCTATACTCTCCCTTCAGGTATCCAGACACCTTGTTGAGTTTCCCTCTGAGTCTTCTCCAGACTTAGAAATCTGAGATCTCTCTGAAGTTCCTCCTGTGGAAGATGCTCCAGCCCCTTCATCATCTTAGTTCAGCGCTTGGCTACATGCTCTTCAGTATATCCATGTGTCTCTTGGAGAGTCTGGAAGTGAGCATAGTACACCTTTAGTACTTCCCATTGCTGAACTTCAGAAGGTTCCTGTTTGCCCATTTCTCCAAACTATTGTGATCCCTCAGTTTTTTCTCAATGAAAAGTGGGTAGCAAAAGAATTTTTCTTAATGATTTAAGAATATAGAGTTATAGAGTAACTGACGTGTTTTCCTAGGTTAGAATCCTCACTACAGGCTTGAAGAGAGGTAAGAGAGAGTGATCTTGAAGTGTTATCCTGCTGAGTCTGACAGAGATAAATCACTTGGTCCTCAGTCACCCACATCTTAGTGCCTCTACTTTCTCTAAGACTTTTTTTCCTGACCTCAACTTAGCATAATTTCTGTAATACTAAAAGAGATCTTACTATGTTGTTATAATTAAGGGAATTCATATATAAACCAGTAATTTTTTCTTTTAACACCAATCATCTCTTATTGTTGGGAATATCTAATGGCTGTTTAGTTGCAGACCTATGTCTGGCCTCTTTTATTGATCAGAATTCCAGCATCAAAGAGTCTTTCCTGGATTATGGCATTACAGACATAAATATGTTCCCAGGAATAAAGGCAGATTTCAATGGATGTCTGTATCTGTCTCAGAAAAACAGTTGAAATAATCCTGAGTAGCTGTTCTTTCTCTTGCGTTTAATGAGACTCTGATGTTGATGTTTATTTTAATATTCTTAAAGATAGGCACACGTGTGTGATTTTTTTTTGATCTGAAGAAGCTTTGAAAAACCATGTGTGTCCCTACAGTGTTTGTTAAATACAATGTTCGGTAGTTTACATAATGTGTATGGGTATAAAACACATCCATCATGGAAAACAATAGAACATTAGGAATTAACTTTTTGTTTTGTTTTGTTTTTAAGAATTAAAATTACGCAAGGTATTGATGCCTACTATTATCTGGTTTTTCCATCTTTTTTTTTCTGCGAAAATTTTTCACTGATACGATGTCAAACTTTACTCCCTCCCCAGTCCTTTCTTTCCATGCTTTTTTTGTCCTCCTCCTCCATTATTTTAATCTTTTGGTTCCCTCTTTGCCTTTATATTGTCTTCTGACTGCTGCTGTCAGATTGTTTTGCAGCACAGAATGGGGTTCTTCCTATAGAGTGATCTGAAATATTATTCATCAGCCATCTGTAAAGTGTAGGGATACATGGGTGTCAGTGCAGTGAGCTAACTGAACTTACATAATGAAACTGGAACTATTTGCCTTTTACGTTAGGCCAGACTTTGTCGTATGATAGGACTTTCATGTAGAACTTAAAACAGTATTATCATGTTAACTCATACAGCACTGTTCCTCCCCGGAATTTTCCTGTTTTCTTTTTCCTTGCCCAGAAGCAATATTTTCAGTTAAACAAAGAAAACTATGGCCTGGGATGTAACACCTGGCAGGGTTCACAAACTTGAAGCTGTGGTTATGCTTTTTCCACACTGTTTCATGTGCTGGTTTTTTTTGTTGTCCACTTCTGACCCATATTGCAGTGAATTTTTGCGACCCTTGGGAAGGTTTCAGAAGTGCCTACATAGAGACAAATCCTACCAGCTTTGCCCTTGCTGTGGTTTACTGCAGAGTTTTGAGGATCAGAGGCAATATGACTGACAGTTGAAAGCTGTCTATAGAGCATGCAAATATTTTGCCATTTCAGTGTGCCCTCATTCACAGAGTTGACCAGTTTCAGGCATGAAAAAAGAACAAGGTCTCATTGTGTTAGAAAAACCAGGAAGAACAGGTCCTTGATGGGAAGGAAGGGAGTTTCTTATCTGCACTATTGCAAGAAACTGACCAGAAATTTTAAAGGATTTGGGGAAAAAACATTGTTGAAGTATTAATTAATTAATTATAGAAATAAAAATTATTTGAAGTATAAAGAAGCTTTCTTCTATTAGTAACAAAAAACATACAAATATTTCTTTTAGAGTACCTGTGTTTCAATATATCGATGAAACTTTAAGGGGAGAGAAAGAAGCCACTGGTAGATATCTGGAAGTAAACTTTATTGATAGCCATGCTTCAGTAAGTTGAAAGAGGCCATTGTTTATTGCATGTGTGATTAGCCAGTCTCCAATCTGCAAGTTTGTTGAGCAAATCTGAACTAAGTAATAAGTTTATTTAGAAGGTGATCTCTTCCTTTCACAGTCCTGAGCTGACTCCTGTTTTTGCTTACGGAAATGATAACATAGAAGGGCTTTTGGTTTCTGCATTTTTTTAAAGGCTCTTGTAACTACTTTGTTCCTCTTTTGCAAGTCCTTAACTAGGACCTGACAAGAAACTCAGTGATAAATAGATAGTTAAAGTCCTATCTGACTAATTTTTAGCCTAAAGGTTGATTGGGATACTTAGCTGATTTAGTGTTTTCAAGAACTGAAGATTAAAAAAAGAGGGAGTAGGGGAAAAACCCTCTTGAATATCTTGAATAAAGCATCGAATCATCAGGTGTCATCTCTGCCACTAACATTTAGTAACTGATAATTGCTGTAACTAGAACCATTGAGCCTTGCAAATATTATCCAGTAAATTTTAATTAACACTCTGGAGACAAAAGAATTTCAGAACATGCTCGTGGGAGACTTTGCCCGAACCAGTGGCAAAGTGTGCTGAGTAATTTTAGATCTGCCTGCCTGTCAAAGTGGATCAGTGTCATCTTGCCACTTATGCTGAAGAAAATGCACCTGCTTCTACATGGAAATAAGATGCATTATCTGCCAATTGGTGCTGCTTATTTTCACTGCTGCCTGAATTTGACAAGTGGAAAATATGAGTGCATGGATTATTAATTCATAATCCAAGGGGAAAGGAACAGGTGAAAGAGGTCTGTGGGTGAAAAAGAGTGATGTACAGGACCCACCAGAAGCCTTTTAAATAAACATGCCATAGAATCCTACTAAAAGTCTAGAGAAGCAAATACCCTTGCTTTGTACTTTTAACATCAAAGGAAAATCTAGTCATCAAGAAAGTCTGGCAGTGTAAAATAACACTGCTAACAACAGAAGAGGAATTATCTTAACAGCCATAAATTTTCTTTAAAACTCCATAAGAAAGGGACAGACATTCAATATTAATATTCTGAGTCCAATATTTTGAATATTCAAGCTATAATAAATAATAATTTGCTAGATATGCTCAATAGATATGATAATGTCTAGCTCTGATTCTGTTTTCACCACTACAAAGTAATTCAATAGAAATCAGTGAAATCAAAGAGCATGTTTATAAGCTAATCTCAGGGGAGCAAATATCATTAGAGTGAAATCATTAACTTCAGCTAATATCCATAGGTCTGTGAAGGATAAAATCCATAAAATCATTCAGACTCCTTTGGTGTTACTCAAATTGCCTGCTGGACATGTTCCAGCATCTCAATGTTCTTTTTTAAGTGAAGGGTCCAAACCTGAGCACAGGATTAGAGGTACAGCCTCATCAGTGCTGAGTACAGCAGGACAATCACTTCCCTGGTCCTGCTGGTCACACTGTTTCAGATACAGGCCAAGATGCCATTGTCCCAGACACACTGATGGCTCATATTCAGCCATCTGTTAACCAGCACCCTCAAGTTCCTTTCTGATGAACCACTTTTTCCCCAGTAGTGCTGCATGGGGTTGTTGTGACAAAGGTTATGACCTGGAACTTGACCTTATTGAACTTCATACTGTTGGTCTCAGCCCATGATGCAGGCAGTGAAGATCTTTCAGTAGACCCTTCAAACCCTTGAGCAGATCAACACTTCCACCTAACTTGGTGGTGTCTGTGAAGTTAGTGAGGATGCACTGTTCCAAATCATCAAGAAAGGTGTTAAATAAGACTGGCCCTAGTACTGAGTCTTAGGGAACGCTGCTAGTGACTGGCTGCCAGTTGAGTATAATTCTATCACCACCACCCTCTGGGCCCAGACATCCAGCCAGTTTTTCACCCAATGAAGAGTACACTCATCTAAGCCATACGTGGTTTTTCCAGGAGAATGTTGTGGGAAATGGTGTCAAATGCTTTACTGAAATCTAGATAGTCAACATCCACAGCCCTTTCAGTCTGCAGTGGCAAAGTGGTTCTGCAATGGCACCTTAGGCTTCGAGGAAAGTCTCTTCCTCCTGCAGGTCCTTGACAGGGCAAGCATCCGTTTTCATGCATTATTGGTTCCTCTCCCTTCTGGTTTGCTGTTGGAGGAGTCTTTCTTTGGCTGTGTGATTTGGATTCCCTGTAGGCTGTGCCTGGAATCAGCTATCTAACTCCTTCTCAGCTTTCCTGATGTTAAGCAGTTTCTCACTGCCTGCTGCAGCTCAGATGCCTTCTACACAATTTTCTCCATCTGGGCATATCTTCTGTATGCAGATCCGCTGTCTGTCTCTGCCTCAGAAGAAAGATCTAAGCACTTCCTGCAGTCTGAAGTCTGCACTGCAGCCTCTCCAGCAGCTCCATCTGGGTGGGTGGAGGTGTCAGCCACAGCTGGGATAGATGGTGCAGACCCCTCAGTTGCATTTTCTGCAATAGTAGAAAAATTTCCAGACTATTCCCTATTCATAGTCTTATTTCACAGATTTTCCACCTAGCCCTTTATAGGGGCAAAAAAAAAAAAAAAGCAAAACATTTTGGATATTTTAGGGCGGTAGCAGTCATCATAATGCAGATTACTGATGAAAATTATAAAGACCATGATTCTTGCAAAGAATTTGATAAAGTTAATACCTTAAATTCACTTAGGCCACAGAAGTACACAGCAGTCTTCAAAAAGTGTTAAAAGTGCTAAAAGAAATCGGAAAAGCTTTATCATATGTTGTTCCAATTCACTTAGTTCAGGAGAAACCCCTGAAGGCTGAAGAGTGGCCACTATAATCCAATTATGAAGGAAAGAACCCAGAGCCATATGACGAAATTACAGACCAGTTAGCTTAGCATGAATTGCAGTGAATGTCTTTAGAAACTGGTTTAGGGTATCTAGAGAAATCACAAAGGCATATTTTAATTAAGGTAAGGGAATTCTTGGGAAAGGTACAACATGCTGAAGAAGGCTGCTGTGTCAGAGTTTGCAATTTTCGCTGTGTTCATGTTGTTATAGTTTTTTCCCATTTATTTACAGACACCTTGTTATTGCTTGCCACTATGATACATGATCTGATGTTTTGTTATGCCCGTATCTTTTAGCGATGAATGAAATTTTTAAAAAAATATACAAAAATATGTTAATTATGTCATAATAGGAGGTGTGGCTCTCAAGTTTATTTGCTCTAATTATATCAGTTATTGCTGCTCATAAAGCAGAAATGTAGTGGTATAGTGCCACTTTTCCAGAAGACCTTACTTCTTTTCTGGAAAAACTTACTGTCTGTTATTCAATACTGAGATTTTTCTCGGCTTACTAATGGTAGGTGGTACTTCTGATGTGGTTGATTAACATTCAATCAGTTTTGGTATGAAGGCAGTGTTACTGAGAAGAATACAACAGGCACAAGATTGAAGAAATAGCAGAAGAGAAGCCAGAGAAAGAACTGCAAAGTTCTTTTGCAAGGACACAGAAAAAGGATCATCCCCGAACTTCTGGTTTATGTCTAGATAGAGCTTGGATTTGGAGACGTCATTTCTCAATTGTTTTAAGGCAAGTTTGTATCTTGGAACTCTTGAAAGGCTACAACAATAACAGAAGTATTTTGTTTTATACAATTCATGGGCCTTTGGCACTACTGATATGAATCACTAATTTAATGAACCTTATTTTTCTTCTAGAAAACAACCAAACAATCAGTTAATTAACAGTATTATTAAACTCTTGTGAAAGTGGCAAAAATACGCAATTCCATGGCAGAAAGGTATTTTTTAGAATCATAATGACATACTTCATATTAAAGCAGATTTTCACTTTTTTCTTTAATATTTGGAAGAGTAAAATAATTTGCAGAGTCCATTTCTTCTCTTTTGATGAGAGGATAGTAGGGAATAAGAAGACCTGAATTTCTTACTGAGATCTGTGCATGTTCTGGTTTTGACAGAATAACCTCCCCCTCCTTGAAAATATTTCCAACAGTTCTTAGGAGCCCTGTACTTTGTAAACTAACTTCATGGTCTTCCTTTCATTCATAGTCAGAAGTTGTCAAGAATAAACCTGAACAGTTTCTTGTGGTAATTCTTATAAGTCTGGTACTAAAGTTTGCACTTTCTATAGAGTAAAAACACACTTTCTTTTATTAGCCAGTCCTTTTATTTGGGGTATCACACATTTTGCCTAGGAACTGTTTTCTAATTTCAGTAATAATGAAAAAAACCCTCCTTTGAAATAACTCACAATGTAATGAGGCAATGGAAGGAGGCTCTGATGTTAACCAAACTTTTACAAAGTAGGGCCCTGTCTCCATTGGTCTCCAAATGGTTCTCTATGATGTGTCAATTAATGAATGTTAATTACTGTACATATTAAATGTATTAATTTCCTATCAATTAGGTCTCAAAAAAAGATGGAGAGTGGAAAAAGCAGTGCAACAAATAATAAAACTGCATTACAGACAGAATATCCATGTTACAGATAACCAGAAAGCTTCTTTTTCTAGTCTCTTAACCTATTCCCTGTCATAATAAATGCTATAGACACAAAGTGGGAAAAGCTACCCATGTAGCTGTAATTAGAATGGTCATTTATTTGAATGTAAGCATCTTTTGAAGCTACTTTACAGCACAAAGGCATTTAAAAAGTCCACGAACTTTATAAATATGAAAAAGGCAGAGTAAAGCACAGTAAAGCTTTCTTTATCATCAATCATTGTACTATCTCAACTTAAAGGTCTTTGTGTGGTTCTTCTTAGGAAATGAGAATAAAATTAATGTTCATGGAGGTTTAGAGGCTGGCCCAGGGCTATGCAGCAACTCAGCAATAGTACAACTGCCAGGTATTCTGACTCCTCTTCATTTAGACAAGCTGTACCTAAACAAGCCCATTAAGGAAAAGCATGATAACAGTAAAGCTATCTTCAAACTTACTTTATCTATAAAGCAACAGCTGTAAAAAATATAAAGAGAACATACCACAAGGCAGATATTTAATGCTGTAACATGAGAAATATTCTGCCTTTTTCTCTTCTCCTTACAGACTCATGCAGAAGAAAAGACGCAATCAGAAATAATTTCAGCCACTTCCACATCATATTTTTTGAATAACCATCAAGCAGCTTGCTATTTGGACACCATCAAGAGAAGAAAATAGTAAACAAAAGAGACGCCATTAATTTTTGAGTCATAAAGGAACAAGGTACTTTTGAAGGGAATCAGAAAGCACAGAGACTTAAAGAAAGAGAAGATATATACCATTATTTAAGCCTGAAAGTTCTCAAAGGTAGATTTCAAAATATTAATTTGCTTTTCCACAGGCCTTCCATCTTGTTTGGCATAAAAGTAGCAAAGTTATCAATGGAGATATTTTTCATCAGAAACACCAAATGCCTAAAAATCTATCCTAAATGTAGGAGGTAGTCATTTAAGGAAATTTTTATAAATTTTTTTTACAAGTTTAGAATTGTAAAATAAGTGACATAAATATAAGGACAACAGACTATTATCAGTAAAATGAGAAACCTGCAGTTTAGTCAGGAATCCTTAATCTTTGCTCTCTCTCTCTTTTTTTTTTTTTTTNAAACTGGAAGAAGGATTGACCTATTTTTATTCTCAAATTTCTAAGTTGTTTTTAAATTTAAAAAATTTCAGGAAGTTTGTTCGGCCTATCAGTTGTTCTCATCAGAGTCAAAGCCCTGCACTGCTTTCAACGTTGCTGATAGAAAGGGTGAAGTTCTTTGTATATGATACCTAGGTATGTAAAGGGAAAATTCTTAAGACTGAATTGTGCAGCTGACTTGCTTCCACTGCCTTCTATTGTGCTCCTTAAGAGATTCTTCAAGGTTGAATATGCCTTCCACGATTCAGAGACAGTCACTTGGCCATAAGGCTGTAAATAAGGTTAAGATAACTAGAATAACTGTTCACAGCTATCACCAAAGTTTCTTCACCTATAGGGTAGTTGGGCACTGGAACAGACTCAACAGGAAAGTGGTCACAGAACCACTGATAGATTTCAAAAAGCATTTGGGTGATGCTCTCTGGCATATATAGAAGGCAGTGAAAGCAAGTCACCTGCACAACTCAGTCTTAAGAAGGTGTGACTCTTGGTTACAGTCAGGTTACAGTTCAGGGCTAAGCATTGGACTTGGTGATCCTTGTGGGTTCCTTGAGCTCAGCATATTCTGTGATTCTGTGAAATTGAGTAAAACTAAATGCATTGAACAATTTGTTGATCATAGAATCACAGAAAATATCAAGAGGGAAGACACTCACAGGAATCATAGAGCACAACTCTCTGCTCTACACACGACTCCCTAAAATTAAAGCCTATGACTAAGACTATTGTCCAGACGCTGGTCCACCCATCTCAAAGGGGCAAGAGGATCTCAGCTCAGGAGTTGAGGGGATACCTCAATCAAGAACAATCAGCCAAAGACAAACCCAAAACCCCACTGGGACCTTAACACAGTCAAATACTTACATAAAGTGCCTGTACACCAATACAGACAGTATGGGGAACAAACAGAAATCTGTGTGCACTCAGAGGGCTCATTACAATTATGGAGTTATGGTGGAGTAGCTCGTGTGACTGGGATGTCATCAAGAATGGCTACACACTGTTCTGGAGAAATGCCCAGGAAGGTGCAGTGGCAGAGTTGCCCTCTGTGTAAGGCTACACTTGGAATATATTGAGCTATGTCTTGGGACAGACAATGAGCATGTCAAAAGCTTATGTTTTATGATAAAAGGACTGACTAGTAAGGGTGACACTGTTGTGGGTGTTTGGTACAGGCTGCCTGACCAGGAAGAAGAAGTGGATGAGGCCTTCTGTGGGTAGCTTGAAGCAGCCTCAAAGTCACAGGCAATGGTTCTTGTGGGGGACTTTAACTTTGCTGACATTGGCTGGAGAAGCAGCACAGTGAAGCACAAAGAGTACAGGAGGTTCCTGAAAAGCAATGATGACAATTTTCTGTCACAGGTAGAGAAGAATCCCACAAGGAATGCTGTACTGCTTGACCTCATACTAATAGGGAAGACAGCCTTGGCTGTAGCAACCATAAGAATGTGGAATACCAAGTGAGAAGGAAGAAGAGCAGCAATAAGGTTGCAACTTACTGACTTCAGGAGAGCTAATATTAGCCTCTTCAGAGATCTTTGAATAATCCTGTATGGAAAGGCGCTGAAGGGAAGAAGGGTTGATATTCCAGGATTACCTCCTCCAGGCTCAAGAATGATGCATTCTGATGAACAAAAAATCTGGCCAAGATCCAGGAGACCTCCATGAATGAATGAAGAACTCGTATCGTTACTCAAGTGTAAGTAGAAAATGCATAGGAGATGGAAGTAGGCCAGGCCATTTGGAATGAATACAGAGAGATCATCAGATTAAGTAGAAATGAAACAAAGAAGGCCAGGACCCTGTGGAATTAAATCTGGACAAGCATGTCAAGGACAGTAAAAAGGGCTTTTTCAAATACATCAGTAACACCTGGTCAGACTTGACATCCACAAGTCCACAGACCCTGACAGAATGCATCCACAAGTGGTGAGAAGGCTGGCAGACACCACTGAGGAGGCACTCACAATCATTTTTCAAATGTCATGAAAATCAGAAGAGGTAACTGAGAACTAAGAAAGCAAATGTAACCCTGGTCTTCAAACAGGGCAAGAAAGAGGATCCAGGCTGACCAGTCAGTCAGCCTCACCTCAATCCCTGGAAAGGCTACACTTTCTTGAGCACCTCATTCTCGAGGCCATTCCTATCCCCATGCAAGACAAGAAGGTGATCAGAAGAGGTCAGCATGGGTTCACTAAGGGGAAATCAT
>VWZF01002806.1:147963-171979 GCA_013396755.1 Sclerurus mexicanus
GAAGACAAAAAAGCAAAAAAAAAAAAAAAAAAACTTTTTGGAGAGAAACAGAAACTTAATGCACATGTGTATAATACAGCACAATCCAACCTAACAATTAAGCAGTTAAATTCAAAAGTAGTTTCAATAAACACATGAAAAAGAGAAAAACATCTAGAAGGGTGATAGGATCCAGTTTGTTACTAATAAATAGTTAATTTTAATGATGCAATTCATATTGTAGACTTAGGCCTAGTTAAGCCTAGTTCATATTGTTAGTGTAACCTAAATGACTCTAGAACAAAAGCCTTAGAATTACAGAAACAGTTAGGTGTGACAGGACCTCTGGAGGTCACCTACACCAATCTCCTTCTCAAACTGGATAAACTTGAAAGACACAGAAAATATGTGCTCTTATGTTGTGTAAACCAAGATTTTGCCTTCTAAGCTGAAATATCTAGTCTCTGTTGGTTTCCTAACTATTCTTTCTAGGCAATGGGGAAGTAAATGTTTGTAACAAGCCAGAAATAACTCACTACATGTTAAAACTTATGTTTTAAACAGGTAGGAAAAATCCTATTCTTTAAAATTCCTGCCCCTGTCTAACAAACAGACAAAGTTTTGGGGATTACCAAAGGAGAAACTGCTTAACCATGGACTTGAAAGTATCGGTTGTTTTATTTTTCTTATGGATACTAAATACTTTTATAGATATTTTATTTAATATGTTATTGATGTAGGTCATATTAACATGAACAAAACAAATGGATCTAGTTTACAATTGTCTCTTGGAACACAGTGGTAAAAGGTCAAGAATTACCATCCCCACATTAACTCTGGTTTTGATTGTGTGCAGACCAAACAATAATAAAAACAGGAATTCTTGAAGAGAAAGGTGGGCAGATGACATCTTCAAAGGACATCAGCAAGACCAAAAGATGTAGAATGAAAAACGTGTTGTGTTCTGACATGTTACTCAAATTATAACAGTAAAGTCTACAGTAGACTCCTCAAAAATGAAAACAAATATATTAATGCTCAGCATAAGAAAAGGCTATTGGCTCTTACCCAATATGCATTCTGAGGAGTGATGACAATATCTTACATTCCATACTTGGCGCTTATGCATAGCTTGATTTTCAGCCATACTACACTTTTCAGTAATGTTAAGTGATTGTACTGCAACCAATGGCAAGAGCAGCATATTTGAAAACTTGTCCATTTGTTTACATACCCAAATATGAAGTTAAGGTATAGAAATTTAAAAGTCTTTGCCCTTTTTTCACAATTGACTGAGAAACGATGTTCAAAAAAAGTCCATTAAAACAAAAATGAACATAATTTCTGACTACTTATCATCTGGTCATTCCAAATATAGTGGTAAAATGTGGTCAGGGTTTTTTGTTTTTGTTTTTCTTTTGTTTCATTTTTTAAATAGTGTTTCAATGCTAATGTTTTAATTTTTCAAAGGTCTAGCTTTTAGTGTTCAGGTTTGAAAATTTGATAATGGTAAGTCTTGAAAAGTAGCCTATCAAAGCCTTTGATTGTGTGAACACATGAAGTGCTAATGACATTTGTTGTACCTCTTAGATGAGTTTCATAAGTGATCACATATGATACAAAGACAGAGCACATACTTTACAACATCAGTTTATATAATCATCATGGTACAGAGTACTATACTGTGAAATTCATTCTCTTTTCTATGGCAAATAGCAGTTCATTTGTGTCTCCATATAAAAGTGATTCAGCAACTATTTTGAAGAGACAAATGAATACTGACTTCTACACTGACTTTGAAGAAGTTTATTTCAAACAAATTTATGCATTGATGTGATTTATAAAGCTATATATCCTTTGATTGGCATACTATAGGGCAGATGTTAGTTTTGTCTGTGTGTGTGGTTTGTCCACCTACACTCATTAACCATTTGCACAATCAAATGTTAAGAAAAATACATTGGCATGGAATGCATTCTTAATTCATTCATACCTGTATTGAAGGTCTAGATAAACAAAAAAAACCCAAAAAAACAAAACAAAACAAAACAAAACCCCAAAAAGTTTTTATATATGTCTTCTATCAACAGTTTAGTTCCATTTAATATAGATGAGCATGACAAACAATATAATTTGCATTGCTTTAGTAGCCACAAAACATGGATTTGACTGCATTTAACATTGCTTCTAATACATAGGCTCAGTCCTGCATTTTAGAGAGATCATTCCCCTGGGAATCACCAGAAGCATTTAGTTAAGAATGTGCTATCAGATGGCTGAGTAAACTGGAATTGGCAAATGAATTATGATTTTAATGGGACTAGAACTCTGCAAGCTAAATTACGCTGCTGACCTAGCATGGGGAAATGTAAACCATTGGTTTGTTTTTAATATATTCCAGTATTTATAATAATGATGCTTTTTTCCCTTAAAAAAAAAAAAAAGGAAAATTGTAAGTAAGGGACACCTTACATATTACTCAAAATCTTAAAATATTCTATATAATAATTGAATAAAAATTATGAATGATGAGAAAATATTTTCCTTTAAAAATGCAGATTCAACATTATAATTTTCTTCCCAAAAAATACCTTTGTTTCTATATCCCTAAAGCTTTCTTTACTCTGATTTATTTGGTTCTTGGATTTACAAATGCTTTCTTATTTAACTATGCCAGCCCTTTTATTATTTACATTTTTATCCTTAAACTTTCAAAGGTAAAGACCCATTTTCATCCACTGTTGTTTCTTAACAGGTTTAAATCTCAGTCAGGAAGAAAAAAAAGTATGTGTTTTTAACTAATACCATGTCATCTCTTTAATCATGCTGATTCTGAATAATTCACACACTGTGGAATTTGCAGGATGAGAGTCTATAGCTCTATCTTTCACTGAGGGTAGTTTATTATTACTGAGTCTGACAGCAGAAAGCCCTGGCAGGTTAATTGCTGCAGCAAGACTAGCTGGGAGTTTGCTGTTGATATATAGTGACTAAAGGGAGTGAAGGAGATTGACTGTGCCTGTTACAGCACAAATATCTTCATGCGCCTCAGGTTCTTCACAAAGATATGAGAAATAAATGTTCGCTCTTCATTTTCTGTCTGCACAATACAAATAGCCTTGGGCTGAACATGGCAACCACAGCTCACAGAGTACATACAAAAAAGAGGAAATTTGCAAATTAACATTATTACAAACATTCCTGCCTGAAAGTGCTGAAAATAAATTTCAATATAGTTTGCATTTTATTGAGGTGCCAAAATGATAAATCAGTTGTGTTTGAGAAGCACTTGGCTGGCAATGATGTTTTCTGATCATATCATGTCTTAACTAATATTAGATTAAGTAAAATCAGTGTTAATTGAAGGCATGGAAAATGTTACTGCTAGTTAATGAAGTAAACTCTTGCTGGTCATATAGAGCTGTTAATTGAACTCAGACAGCCATTTCCTAGGAACACCTGCTCCCGTCTTCCCTTCAATAATACAAAGGTACTTAAAATTACTTAGGTTTATTTTTTTTAAGGTTTCTTAAGACATTCTCAAATAATATATCTCTATGTATTATAATGACATGAAAGTATAATTATCACTGAAGACAAAAAAGTACTGAGATTTTTTTTTTTTCTGGGAAAGAGCAAATATCAACTTTTTCATTAAAGAGAGTGTGCTGCTAATATTTTTGACTTTTGTGTGTCAGGAGAATAAACAATCAATAACTGTCTCTTTCTTCAAACAAATTCTCTTTACAGAGGAGAAAGTATAATTTCCACACTGTTTCAGAGGTTCTTTTTGCAGTGTGTTTTCCCTAGAGTCCAGAAAACTGACCTCTCTCCAATTGTTTATAATTCTTGTTAACTGTACTTCACTGCCCTGCAAATCAGTTCAGCTCTTTATTGTGGTAATGAAAACCACCAAAGAAATCCATTTTCTGAAGGCATTTCAATGAGAAGTATCAGCTACCAAATTTCAGATCGCTATGCAAAGTACAAAATATGGCGAAGTCATTCTTCCATTTATAGCACTTGTGCAACAGTATCAATCTACACACTTCCAGAGTTTTTCTTTAATGTCAGTAAAAGAAAGAAAATCAAATCTACCCTAAAGAACAAGGTGCCACAGAAAAGCCAGGGACACTGTACTGTATTTTAGAGCTTCACAAACAAAATAGAACAAAATAGAAGTTGGTTTTCAGAGGTCATTTGAGTGGGTGTAGGGTCTTAGCTGTTAAACCTCTTGCAATTGTTGTATCATCTATCTTAAAAATATTTGCTTTTAAATACAGTGAAATCACTGTTAATCAACCTCATATGCTTTATTTCTTGCTATCTCACCATTTAATCTATAGAAAACATGTAGATCAGGGAAAAAAAAAGTGTTATGGATACTAGAAACTAGAAATGTGAGAGGAAGCTCTAGTTGCAAGTAGTCTGTCTTGGCAAAAAGTATTGCAGTCTGTGTTACTAGGAAGTAGTTTACAAAAGTTACTGAGGAAGTAGCTTACAAAAAAGTTGAAAACTTTTGTTAGCCCTTGTTAAGCTGTATATATATGTCCAGACTATCAGTTTCAAATATGCTACTAATTTTTGCATTTTTAGTGGAATTTAATGTAAATTTACTGTTTAATTAAGATGTATCTTCATTCTTATTTTTGATCTTGGCTTCATTGCTCTCTCCTTCATGACTCGAAGACTCTTTCAGGACTCTACTTCAGAACTTCTCTCATTTCTTTTATGTTTTGATTTTGGGAAGGAGGTGAAAGGTAGTCAGCCTTTTCACCTGAGCTGGAATGAGCTCACCTTTTTATTTTTATCTACTGGTGATGTCAGACTTTCAAAAGGATAGGAAGCAAACACTGGTGACTGTTAAAGTTACACATACTGCAAAACAGTACCACAAAATTTTAATACAACTGTCTTCCAGATTATTATGTCCATTTTCTGTTGATGCAAAGAGACAATATGAAAAAGGTTGTTACTGTTCATCTCTGTGCTTTTCACCCTCCAGGAACAGAAACAGATGCTACCTTCCTTATAATCATGAGATGACCTAACGCATGCTTCTTTAAAACTCTTTCTTCAACATAGTCTGCTGGAACACTTAAAACAATTTATCAAAGCACTCACTTCTTACTTTAGCATGCTGAATACAGTTTTGGTATTCATGAAAGCAGTACACTTCACTTCTTTTTGTACATTGAGAATAATCTAAACACATGTATGAAAAAGAGGAAGATATAAGTACGGCTTTTGCAAACAGGAGAATCAGTTTCTTTAAAATGTCAGTCAATTGTAATAGCACTGTCAAAACCAAACCAAAACACACACACAAAAAAATCAAAACTTTCCACCATGGGTAGACTTCATCATGTGCACTAAGCTTGATATAATTTTAACACATTAAAACATGATGTCCTAACCGAATTTATTTTCCCACCAGAATTTTAGAGAGATATATATATGTTTTCTGATTGATGTTTAACTAGTTTTCATGTATGTAGAAAAAGAATAACATTGGGACAGTTGTGATAAACAATGGCAAAAAGATTCAAAGACATGCATGACAACTGAAATGCTTTTTATCCCATATCTGGTGTAAAGTTTATGGGCCATACAAACTATCTTTCTTCACGCTGTCCTTATCCTTTATTTCCAGGGCACACTGGAGGGCATAAGAATATTACTGATCATTATATAAAAATTTTATATATTTTTCCAAATGTCCTGGACTGCTACAAGAGCTACAAGGGGCTGCTACTTCTGTTTTCTTTCATAAGTAAGAAACCTACCTGCTTTCCTTAGTGTTTAAAGCCTTGGCTCTGTTCTTCCAGACTTCTATGTTAAAACTCTGTTTATTTCCCTAATGTAAAATTTCATGCTCTAAAATTCCATTTCTGTAACAGAAATGATGCTTGTACTTGACAGTGCTATAGGAATTAATATTTTAAGTAACATATCTAAAATATTTAGAGAATAACTAGAATATTTATAGAATATCAAAGTAAAGATATCACATTTTTGTGACTTAAAACTGGCTTTTGAAAAACATATGCCATGCAAAATACCCTAGTAACTTAAAACCAAAATTTTGATGATTCTGTAATTTCAGTAACCCTTCAGAATAATGTAAATTTACAGCAATTAAAAACTGCTCATGGGCAGTGGGTTGTGATAAATATAACTTAATTCATATCACTACAAAGCTGTGTAAGTTCTAGGGAAAAGTACTACTAATAAAAAAGTATTTAACTTTTAGCAAATCAGCTACTAATTATTTTCCTTCTTCAAAGCAGAGGCTAAAAAGCAAACAGTAAAACACTCTATTCTGCAGTTCATAATATATGTATATCTTCATGAGCACAGTTTATTGCTGAGAATAGGTAAAAAGAACCTCAAATCTCACTGAATTAAATGGGGTAAAGTTTTAATTTTCTGTACATAAAATAAAATTCTAAATATGTTGCTTCTTTAAAGTAGAAATTTCAGTCACTTCCAGCATGGTCTTATAGTAAAAGAATAAAGGAGAGGAGTAGGTAATGAGTTCTGTATTAAGAACTAATGTTCTTCTCTACATAATTTCTAGTACTAATTTCTAAAGAACATAGAAAATTTCATCCTGAAAAGAGCAACCTGCTTCATTTCAGGAGTTTCCGAATGAAAGCAGAGATTGTATTTAACAACAAAAGAAAGACTAGAAAGCATAGTCTTACTATAGCATGTTAGCTCATGGTAATAAGATTACAGAATTAAGCCCTTAGGAAATGACTCAGAAAATTAATTAAAATTGCTTATAAATCATTCTGGCTTGATGTCCTAATGGCAATATGTTGTGCAACGACACATCAGAGACATTAGCCTGATTTCTCTGCACCAGTCTCCTTCACTTCTTGAGGCAGTGAGAGCTAGCAATATTGTGGAAACAGAGTATTTAGTTCAAGAAATTGTATGGACAAGAGCATCAAGTCTTAGAGGACATGGAAGTGATCCTCACAGTTGATTAAAGAGTGATATTGGCTGGAATCTTCTGTAGCATGAGACCTTTATGGGGATATTGTATAAAATGAGCTAAAAAGAGTTTTGGGGCTTCATGAAAAAAAAAAAGGGTTTTAAAAGAAGTGGGAGGGTTTATTTACATCTAGTGGAATTGTGGTGTGAAAAAAGAATAAAAAAGGCATCTCACTGTCAGAAGAAAAAAATAGTTAAGCTTATATTTTTATAAACATACTAAGAAGGAGGGTAAATTAGCTAATGTAAACAGTCTTTCCCATTCTCACAGCAACAATGTTCCCTTAAAAACATGAAAGGCAGGGTGGATTGGTCCTACATGAAGCAATTTACAAATGTTTTCACTCTAAAAGAGGGTGCAGGATATTTCTGTTCTCCTGCATATCTAGAAACACCTGCCAAATACAGGTAGGTCACCTTCCAGAAGGCTGCTGGAAGCAGTGCATAGAGACCCTGCTAGAATCCAGCCTGAAAGATTCTGCACTAGATGACATACTCGTTCCAGGACAGCTCTATCCATTCAGGGCTAAAAATTCTTCTAAAAATACTTAGATATGAGGAAGGACATGTCAACAACTCCAACTTGCCTATTTTAACCAGTTTAGAACATTTAGCTTTGAACTCAGAAGGGAACAACTTAGCCAATTGCTTGGCAGTCAGATTGATGTGTAGGTAATCACCACAATCCTGATGAACTTGAAATAAATTTTCCTGTGACAGAGACCTAAGCTCAGGAAATAACTGACAAGGTAATTAATATGTTCTACCACTGTTCATTTAGAAATAATCAACATATTTCCTGTTGTAACAATACCTACTCCATCTTTGACCATCAACCACATGATTTTTCTGTCTTTCTTCACCTACCTGTAAAGGTCTACCTTGAAATTAAGAGTCTGGAGCGTTCTGAGTACAATCGCAATTTCTGTGCATGACTAGAATAAATTCCATAATACCTTTCACTGAAAATAGAATGATATGCAGTGGAGTAATTAAAAATATTAGAAATGTTAGTCTGTATTCACCAGAATATCAACCTGTATTCATTTCACAGTTGCTTTGTTTTTTTGGGTTTTTTTTTAAATATATAACAGTAAATGTGAAGACAGAGCTGCACAGTATTAGTCACAATTGTGTGCTCAGAACACAAAACCTCAATATAATTGAACACAAAATCTCTGGAATTAAAAACAATTTGTTTGCTAAAAACACTTGTCATTTACACAACTGAGATTTTGGAAAGCATTTTGTAACAAAACAAATAAATAAACAGATGGTGTGAGACCTACACGTGTAAGACCCCAGGCTCTGAGCTACAAACTCATTGAAGGGGTTTTGCTTTAAAAATACACAAGGCTGCAACAATATCTGTCCTCCATATATATTAGAAGAGCTCTGGTTCTTTTAACACCTTAAAATAGAGCACGAAAGAGAAAAGTTGCACACATTTTCTCAGGCAGTACTTCTATGTGCAAACTTTAGATAAGTTTAAAGGGTAACATTCAACCAAAATAAACCATTCCACATACCGTTGACTTAGCACATGCAAACACATACAACTTAGCAAAGCCAACCCATCCAGTCTCAAGCTACCCAAAATACTAAGAAAGGAGATTAGAAGATGAAGAAGTAAAGAAGAGAGAAAAAGAGAAAATTACAGCTAGCACCCAAGAGTCCAGCTCTCATGTGTGCAGGTGGCACAGTTTGACAAAGCACAAAGTGCACATTGCCGCTTTTATTTGCTTTGACCCTGCTGTGGCCACACACCCCACCACCAGGAGGTAATTCTGGTGTGTCAGCTAATCTGGGCCTGAGTTAGGGACTCCAAGGTGTTATATAGGGCAGTGCTTCTCGACTGAGAGCTACTCTGAGGTTGCCCAATGAGGCTTGCAGGGGGTGAAGTGTGGGACAGAGCATTAGCTTTGTGAAATTTGACCTGAGTCTTCTTCACCCACTCCCCAACACACACTTGAGTTGGTCTGAGCCACTAATTACTACAATAATCTAGTGTCTCCCACCATGAGGATGCAGGACTCTCATATAACATCACTGATCTAACTGCGGGGTGGCTGGGTATGCTGTACAGCTGTAGCTCTGTAAGGGATGGATACAAACTCCTGAAGCAAGACAGGAAGGGAATGGTAGGAGGGGGGTCTTTCTTCATGTCAATAGGCATCTTGAGCAGACTGGGCAAACTCATGGAATGAGTAACAGGCTGGCCAAAACTTTAGGATGATAAGAGAGAACAGAAAGAGTAGCTTTGTGGGTGAGAACTTGTTACTAACCACTCTGTCAACTGAAGAAGTAAACAAAGTTCTGTTTTAAGCTGCTTAAGCAAGTCTCTCTATCATCAATCTCTGGTTTACAGGAAATATTAACCTCCCTGACATCTGCTGCAAGGGCACAAGTAATACAGGGGGTGAGGGTGTTGGAGTGTTCTGAAAATAGCTACTTGTTATAGAAACTGAAGGAGCCAACAAGCGGCAGAAGCTCTCCTGGATCTGACCTGATCTGATACTTACAAACAAGGAAGAGCCAGCTGAGGATGATATAATCAATATAGCAACCATAATACTTAGGAAAATGTGCAGATGACTTGGGAGACTGGCTTAGCTGAATGTGGAACACATAACTAAGGTTAAGTATCAAATATATTTTAAAAGATTCTGTGAGAACAGGCTACAAGGGAGGATTGTAGAACTGTTTCCCATGTATGCAGGAATAGTATCAGGAAACACAAGGCCCCCTTTCAGATAAGACTTGCAACACAAAAACTTCTATCCCTGCACTAGCAATGAAAGAACAAACAATGAAAATCTGGACTCAGTGCTGAGCAGGATAACTGATTTCATCCAGTGAAAATGGATGCAGATAAGATACAGATACTCAATATTTTTATCTTAGTCTTCACCAGCAAAGTCTCAGATCCTTGTGCCTAGAGAGAGGGCTCAAGGAGGACAGGAGCTGTCAGCATTTAGTGAACAGCAAGGCAGGGGTCTAGTCCATGAAAGTAGGTTTCATAGAACCATCGAATATTTTAGGTTGGCATGGAGCTTAAAGAGCCTCTAGTTTCAAACCCCCTACCATGAGCAGGCATGACACCCACTAAATCAGGTTGCTCAGTGCTCTAGTCAGCCTGCAGTTAAACACTTCCAGGGATGGGGCATCCACTACTTCTCTGCCTAACCTGTTCCAGGGCCTGAGTTACCTACTGAGTAAAGAACTTCTTCCTAACATCTAATCTAAATTTCTTGTCTATTAGTTTAAAAGCAGTCCTCTTTGTCCTATCACTATCTGGTCATGTAAAAAGTTGCTCTCCCATCTTTTTGTAAGCCATCTTTAAGTACTGAAAGGCTGCAATAAGGTCTCCCTGGAGCCTTCTTCTTTAGGTGAACGCCTACAACTCTTTCAGCCTTTCTTCATAAGAGAGGTGCTCCAGCTCTCAGACCATCTTTGTGGCCCTTCTCTGGACCTGCCCCATCAGGTTGATGTCTTTCATGTGCTGAGAATCTCAGACCTGGACACACTCTAAGTGAGGTGTTATGAAAATAGATTAGAGGGGATAAGTCTCCTTTCTTGAGCTGTTGGTCATGCTTGTTTTGATGCAACCCAGGATGTGCTTGGCTTTCTAGGCTGCCAGTTTACACTGTTGCTTCATGTCCAGTTTTTATCCACCAGAACTCCAGATCCTGTCCACAAGGCTGCTCTCAGTGATTTCATTTCCCATGTACTCATGTCTGGGCTTGCCCCAGTCCAGGTGCAGGACCTTGCACTCGGGTATGGGGGATGGAACAGAGAGTGGAGCAGAGTGACAATGCCATGACCTCCCTCCATGGAAATCCCTGCAGGGGGAGGAACTAGATGGTACTTTGCAGCTGATAATCCACATAGAACCTATCAACCACGGGAAACAGTTGAAGACTGATGCCTTAAAATCTATATTATGTAGAATTTGGTACAGCTTGGTGGTGCCTTTGTCCTGCTAGTACCTTTGTACAAGATTTCTAAAAATGCTGTTTAACATTCTCTGTTAAGAATTTCAATTAATGAGGTTAATGAGGTGAAGAGTCTTCTATCTGTAAAAAGGTACCAAGAAAGATGCATAACACCTGATATAACCACTCAAAGCTATTTAGAAGCCTTGAAAGTGCTCCAGAAAGGACAGAGATGATGAGGAGGAGGAGGACGGGGATGAAAGGGTGGTCACTTTGCAACAACTGACTCAAATTTGAGAGGTGTAGTGAGGATGGTCTGATGGGATGGATGGTTTTGGGGGTTCAGTAACCAATGAGGTAATGTCCAAATATTGTAACTAGGAACTGAATATTGTAATTGGATGATAGTATAAAGTAGTAACATGTGTGTCATTTGGTATGCACACTTTGGAAAATATTCTTGTGATCCAGCATGCTCTAATAAATGAGTGTTTTTTGTTTTCTAATACTCAAAGAGTCTTAGAGAGTTATTTACTGGCTTTTAGGTATCAAGATGTCTTGCTATTGAACCAACAACTACTCTCTCCTTGGATGATCTTGGTTTATTAAAACCTAATTGTAATATTAACGTACACCTCCATCCCAGCATTACCTGCCTCCAAGGTACAGCCACCCCCCCACTGGGCATGAACCTTATATTCTTTTGGCTGTGTCTTTAAAAGCAAAGCAAAAGGATTTACACCAATCAGGAACAGAAGCATTTATGACTAAATCACTCAAGCTCCACCTAAACATAAAGAAATAATGTAAAATTGAGAATGGGGAGTAAATCAGGAAGGACTCAATCCTAACTGCTGGGATCAGTCAATAGGCTGAACAGGTTTTCTCCCTATAGGGACACCTATTGGGTGAGAACCATAGTCTACACACACTGAATATTGCTATTAGGTTTAGAGCTTGCTTTATAGTATAGTATATTGCTTTAAATATGTTTTTGCAATCAGATACTATCACCGCCAGTCTTCAAACCTTTTTAACCTACAATTTTGTATTAATACAATGCAATTTTGTATTAATATAAAGAGTCTTATTCCACAAACTGTTAGTGTGAGTCCTTCGAAGGCATTGGCAGTGGGTAACACACTCAAGTAAAGTGGGAAGACCCACTGAGGGGATTTCCCTTACATTGTTGGCTTAGTTCCCTGGAAGAGTGCTGTTGAATTGCTATCTGATCCAGCGGAACTGTTTGGTGAAGAGTCCCTATAACTGGATGCTGACAGACTTGTTGGGAACAAATGTCTCATCTTTTCTGGGGCACTGACAGACAAATAGATCACTAAGGGTTGAGGAAATCTCCCCACATTAAGGGCCGAGGAAATCTCCCCTTTTCACATGACTTCTTCAATCCCATTCAGTGGTGTCTTAAAAAAAAAAAAAAACAAACAAGAAAAAAGTTTTAATTGTGAAAGATTCGATTTCACAGTATTGAATTTTACAGGTTTAATAGTAGTATTGACAGTTACTGTTTTTCTTGATAATTCTGCAATATAGTGTTCAATTCTGTTTTTCAAATATAAACCTAAAATTACCCTAAAGTTTGTATTTGATATGAAGAATTTAACAAATGCTGATTTAAATGCCAACATAGTTGCAAATCAGACTTAAAGTCTTAGGTAAAATTAAGGAAGAAGCTTTTTACAAAGGGGATGATAAAACACTGTCACAGGTTGCCCAGAGAGGTGAAGGATGCCCCTTCAGGTTAGACAGGGCTCTGAGCAACATGACCTTGTGAAAGATGACCCTGATCATTAGACTAGATGACCTTTAAAAGTCCCTTGCAACCCAAAGTATTCTACGATTCTGTGGTAAAAGACATTTTAGAAGAAAGAATGACTTTTGACTTTTTGAAAGTAAGAATATGAACAGAAGATTGCTAATGTTTTTGTAGGAATACACCTATCTGTTTTTCAAAAAGTCTCACGAATTAACTGTGGCAATCCTTAAAAGTGGCTGTTACCCCAATTCCAAAGATAGAAAACAGTAAGAATAGATGACGTCCACAATTGTGTATTTTAATTCACCTTGAGCTAACAAAACACATAGGAATGCTGTAGCAATAAAACTCTTTACATCATGGATGCAGTAGTCCAAGCCTCATTGACTATTAAGAGATCACAGAATTGCAACCACGATCACTTTTGAAATTTGAGGCTCTGCAGCTTCAGTATAATGAGTGTGGATAACAAGTATCCCAGCTTATTTCCAGTTTTACGGGCAAAGATAATTTATGCTTTTCATTTCTCACAGAGAAACGCTATTGAAAAAGAAATGGCTTGTAAGGAAAATTTTATTTACAGTAATTTCTTTTTTTTCACCAAAGAGAAAAAAGGATCACAATTCATTTACATAAAATATTCTTAACTTTATTTTGGGTATAATTGCTGATCTGTTCAACTGAAATAATTATACACTTCCCACAGTTATTGGATTAGAATAGTGTGTGAAGTAAGTACAACCACTGGTATCCCAGTTATCATACACTGATTTTAAGAAATAATCATTTTATCCACATGACCATGCTGTTCACCAAGACTTATTTTACTAATCCTTATGATACAAACAATGCTCTGTTCATGTTCCAGCACACAGCAGGTGGGAGAATGGATTTGTTAAGCTGGGTGGCTTTAGCTTTCTTTTATGTGTTCATTCAATTTTGTGTTCATTTACTTATTGTACACATATGGTGGTAGAAGATGCTAAACAAGGCAACACATAGAAATAAATACAATATTTCCAATATTTCTTTTGTAAGTTTTATGAGTTAAAGACACATTTCTGTATCTGAGCATTTACACCATGTATTCCTGTAACTCTTTCACCAGATAGTCACAAATTTGGACCCATAAAAGGAAAAAACTGTGGAGAATGAACACAGTTTTACAGACAGAAGCTATGGTACTAACATCAAATCTTCTGTAGTTTCCCAACGATGCTATTGCTTCCCCAAACTACATAGGTGGGAAATATACTTTTCCCATCAGAACAGCACAAATTATATTTCTTATTACTTTTGCAATTATTACATTTCAGAGCTATTTCAGAGGGTATGTTACCTTGATTCTAATGGAGTAAGGAGTAAAAAAAAAGAAACTTTGGTAAAAGGAAGTTCTCAGTCAGAGATATGCTGTAGGAAAAAACACACCTAGCGTTCAGCTAACACAATTTTTTAGGGAAGCTGACTTTTGTTTCCAGTCTCTAAATATCATGAATAATTAGGAAAATAAGTGGTATAATAAGCCTAAGGAGGAAGATGCATATTGCATTAAAATGAACAGAACAATTAAAAATTTTATCATTGACAGGTGTAATTAGCTCTCCAGTAAAAATACTGCAGCTCAGGGCAGAAGGAAATTTATTTCTCCAAATGGCTTTTTTCCCCCTTATTTAGGCATTTGACATACATTGATAAGTTCACTGAAACTGCCTCTTTTACACATTAAGCCTTTTGAAAGGCTTCCACTTTTTTGCTCCTAGAGGCTATTTGTTTCATGACAGCATTGTCTACGTTTCTCACAAAAATGCAGGCATTTGTCCTTGTACTAAATGCTGTCATCCCTTGATAAGAAGAAAACTAAATGGGGAAAGAATTGAAGGTCAACATGTTTATTTTTCTCCCAAGTGAACATAGTAGATAAATACTTTTCAGTGACTTCCTACTTGTTACAATACAAAGTTTATGGATGAATCAGGGTGAACATCTATACTGCCATTACTCTGAAAACAAAAGGAAAGCTCAGTTGCAAAAACTCCTCTCCAAACACAGGGCAGGAAGTAACTGCTATGTATTACTGTGTTTGCTTCATCTTCTACTTCTGTTCTCATTCAAATTAGTTCAAAATTTGAAGTCATTACAGAAAGTCAAAACAGCAGTCAACCATATTCCAAAGATACAAATGAGCCCAAAGACAGCACTTCTGAAATGCTGAGACACATTTCTGTGTCATGTTTTGGTAGAATCTTCAAGATGACCTGATGACTTTCACAGAATCACAGAACATGATGCATTGAAATGGACCCACAAGGATCGTCAAGTCCAACTCTTACCCCTCCACAGGACATCCCCAAGAGTCACACCATGTGCCTGAGAGCATCATTCAAATACTTCTTGAACTCTGTCAGACTTGGTGCTGTGACCACTTCCCTTGGGAGCCTTTTCCTGTGGCCAGCCATCCTCTCGGTAAAGGACATTTTGCTACTATTCAAACCAGACCTCCCCTGACACAACTTCAGGCCATTCCCTTGGGTCCTGCCACTGGTCACCAAAGGGAAGAGATCAGTGCCTGTGCCTGTGCCTCCTTCTCCCCTCACAAGGAAGTTGTAGACTGTGACTTTTATGTCAGATGAAGTTAAAATCCGCAACACAGATCACAGCAATTGTGAATCAGTCTTGAAACCATGACAAGGGAGTGCTGAAGCAATGGAGCAGTGAAGAGTACAGAATACAATGAAGAGTTACCAGAAGAAGAATATTTATTTCATTGTCAACTAGTTGTTCAAATAGACTTATACAGAAACTGTAATAGAGTATAAGGTTAAAAAATAACATGGTTGTAGCTGATAGAATGAAAATATAATGTCAAGTTACCTTAGACAATTATAATGCTAAAAAAACCACACCCCAGGGAAATTTGTATATATAAATGATAGTATAATGAACAGGGCCAAGACCACCACATGCACATTGAGAATTTTGTTTTGTAAACATGAGTGAACAATTTCTGTATAGTTCTTTCTTTGTTGCCTTTTTAATATAAAAGACTGTGCTTGCTTCCTAGAAGATATTCTGACTGTATTGGATGCCTGGCACCTAATTCTGCAGAATTGCAATAAAATCAAATATCTTGACTCAGTGTGTTGGTTGGTTCTTGCGCACTGGGTGAAAGAACCCTGGGATAACAACTGGACTCCTTCACTCTTCCCATCCTGGAAAATTAATTTAAAATTGCCATTGATTTTTTACCGTTGAATTGGAAAACATGCAGAAATTGTTAATATTTTTTCTTTTTCCAGATATTTTCCTGTCTTGTATATCTAACAAATCTGTAACTTTGATTTCTGGAATCCCAAAAAGTATGGTAAAATCACAAAGGCAAAAGTATCACTTTTTAATCACACAATGCCTTGTCTAGAAAAGGATATGTCAATTTTCTCTACTAGGTATTTAAAAAAACCACCAAATTTCCTGTACAACCGAAAGAGTGAATAATGGCAAGAGAAGATGAAACAGTAAGAAGAGGAGGCATGTGAAAAGATATATGTAGTCCAATTCTGAGTAAGTGACAATGACTTGATTTAAGCTTTCCTGTGCAGGAGAAAATCTCTAAAAGTAATAGTTGAGGGTATCAAAGTGCAGGCAACCTTACAGTGAAAAAACATATTGGATACACTTGTAAATATATTTTCAAATCTCAAGTTATCAGAGTGTTACTCCCTTTATTCCTCTCCTTGCCTTCATCTACCAGTCTGATATAGCAAACCAGGCTAATTTTATTATAAGAAGCATAATATAAATCCCCAGATAAATTGGGGTAATTTCTATCAGATTTATTTACATGTTTGGAGAATTCGTAGAATAAATTACTCCACTGGAGGAGTTGTGACTGTTAGCAAACAAAATTAAATGTAAGTTTGGACTCAAAATAACTTTGGAGCCAAATTCATGTTTGGTATTCTTAATCAGACTATTTAATATTGAACAATATCTTTAAAATACCTGAATTTTAAACACAGTAGATGGTAGACTCTATAGCATAGAAGTATACTTTTTACTTTTTTACTTGGTTTAGATTAGGATACTGAAAAAGAAGTTCAGTTGTGATCCAAGCAAAAACTGTCATGTAGAGGCACCAATCTGGCAAAAATACGGGCTTAAAGCTGATTCTGGGAAAACAAACACCTTTTTGAAAATTAATTTCAGAAAATCATATAAAGCCCAGACTTACCTGGTCTTAGAAGAAATTCTTGACATCACATAATCAAAATGGGAATCTTTTCTCACTTTGTAAAAGTCAAAGGTATTCTCTGCATTTTTATTATTCTGTTGCAATCCAAATATTATTTTTCCATTCTCTTTCCCATCACCATGTGATCAAACCATTGCCTGGAAAGAAAAGGTTAGATTTATCAATCAAAGTTTGCTAGCAGCCCTCAAAATAATTGAACCCTCAGGAGAAACAAGCCCTGCAATTTTTGTTGTTGTTGTTATTGTTGTTGTAATTGTTTCAATATCTCCATAAAAAGCCATTTCAATATGTTTGGTTCTGTGGCAGAAGATTTTATGAAGTGTTTAGTGTTTTCACAGTGGCAGAAAGCAAAGCTTATATATATATATATATGGATATAGATATAGATATGTATTTTCTTGTTTAGTGTCAACAAAAGTTTTTCACAGAATCTCAGATCTCTTAATATACAAATGAAGACTTTTCATAAGTGGTCAAATTAGTCTTTGGTTGTGTGTTTTAATGGGATTCTGTCCAAAATCAAATTCTGATATTTAAGAAAGAACAGAAAGTAGCTCTGAGAACAAAGTGGTCATCTGTGATTTCTAGTCATGCAGTCCTGTGCCAGAGCATGTGCAGTGGGTTTTCACAGTTGCTGGAGTAATGGTTGTGGTTTACCAAACATGACCACATCTTCTAACATATATATTTGCAAATTAGAACACTAGAAATCTGTTGCAATAAGCAAAAAGTCACAAACTGTATAGTGACTGATCGTTCATAGCTATGTGAATGAGGATACTGCTTACTGGACAGAACAATTCCTTGAAATTATTAGGTCATGGTGGACACCTTTAGTGAGTTTTCTTAAAATTGAAGAAAGCACACGTATCTATAACTAATGTAGCCTTATACGCAAAAAAGACTCAGGATCTGAAACCTGAGAATAATTCTGGAACTTGTTAATAAGTCAACAACTGAAGAGCACACTGTGAAAACACAGAACACACCTAGTATAGGTTGCTCAGTGCGCAAGTTGCAAAGCTGTACCCTGGCAGGTGGGAAATGGCTGGAGCCCTGGGCAATGAGATGGAAAGGGGCACTGATGTTCTTCCTACCAAAGGGCAGCAGTCCTGCAGTGCTGGGTGGCTGGGGGTGGTCAGCCTCTCAGGGACTCTGCAGGACTCAATGAGCAGTGAGAAGACCCCAAACTGAATACAACCATGGGACCAAAAGGCTTACACAGAGAGTGTGAAAGGTGCATGAAGAGCAGGTACACAGATTGCAACAATATAAAAGCCCAGGGATTCCTTTATTTGGGGTCCCTCCCTGGGGCAAACAGCTTGAGCTGTTATGTCCCTTAACAACAACTAACAAGTTAAAGAAACCAGAGGTCTGAGACTCTGCTGTGGGAAATTCAGGGTCAAGATGGGAACAGGACCTTGTCTGACATTGTGAGCGTGAAGTGTGGAGGGCACCTGTCAGTGTGCTGGAGCCACCTGCTGCGAATTGGCTTTGGTCCCAGCAGTTAAACAAGTCTCAGGTTGTGTGAATTTGACTCCCAGAGTGGCATCTGAATGGTCCTACAGGAAAATTTCCTTAAGGGATTGCTAAGAGGAGAAGAGATTTTATGCTGGACTGTGTATGCTGGGGTCCTCAATATAGAAAAGATACTGGCCTGTGAAGTGAATCCAGAGAAGGGCTACAAAAATGATGGGAGGGCTGGAATACCTCTGCTTTAAAGAAAGGCTGAGAGAATTGGTGTTGTTCAGCCTGGAGAAGAGGAGGCTTCAGAGTGACCTTTAGTGGCCTTTCAACTTAGGGGGCTTATAAGAAAGAAGACAGATTTTTTTACCAGCATCTTTAGTGACAGGACGAGGGGCATTGGTTTTACACTGAAAATTTTTGTGTTGACTTCAGTGAATTTGGATATGAACTATATGCAAACTCAGAAAATAGAGGACATAGATGTTTTGGTAGTCCACTCTAATGAGAAAAAACACTTATTTCTCTGAATATAACTGTGAAAACCCCACTTCTAATTAAACACATTCAGCAGATAGCAGGCATAATCTACTTGCTTGAAAACATCAGATATACATCTGGGGTATGAAACTCTTAGCCATGGGGTTTGAGTTCACCAGTTCCTGTTAAAAAAAAAAAAACAAAGAAACAAAAAAAAAACAACAACAACAAAAAAAAACCCACAAAGCTAAACTAGATTTGGATCCTTGTAAGGAATTATACTTCTTGGTTTGCAAAATTCCTCATGTGAAATTGAACATGAAGATTAATACAGAACAACTGAAATTATACCTTAAAATTCTGAGAAATTGGAATTTCTCAGTCTCAGCTCTCACTGTGAACACAGTTCTTACACAGCTTGTGAACTACTTATTCCTAAAAGTAATGATCTTATGGCTTAAATGTTTTAATTCAAAGTTTGCATGGTATTGTCTTTTTCATACAAAAAACATTCATTCACATCTTGCATGTTTTCCAATTGGAATAATTTCTCATGAGGTCGTATGTCAGCTTTTTCCCTCCCCTCAGTGTCACACTTCCCTTGATAGTCACAGAGAAGGTTGAATTCAATATACAATTTAGCTCCAGTCAGATGCAGCTTCAAGGTAGCGTCATTTGTCTCTAAAACAAGTCATTCATGCTGAACTATGAGTGGAGCAAGCATCATTATCACATATACTGATGTGGCCAGGTACAATTTTTCCAATGTATTTTAGATCTTTACTTCAGCTCATTTTGTGCATTTGAAATTTTTGAATAAATATGCCAATACAAGTAGTGACATTTTACAAGGAAAAAAGTGTTGCCATAAAGGAGCATAATGTTGCAAAAATTATTTTACTTCAAATATTTGTGAACATTTTTCAATAAAAATAGTCTTATTTTGTTCAACTTTTACAATTTATTTCACTTAAAAATGTTGAAATTGGTTTTGCAGGTTTTAAGTGCCCTTTGTCCACCACTGTCACTTTAGCTGTAGAGAAGAAAAGCAGAAGAAAAGAACTACTCCAATCAACAGAAGGTCTAAAAGAGTAGCTGAAGGAAAAAAAATCTCCCATAATCCTGACTCATGTTATTTCTGATAACACATTGCTTCTTAGTTTCTGTTTGTTAAAAGAAGTTTCAGTGAATGGGTAGAACTTGGAGAAAATATATTGAAAGAAAAGTTCTCTTTCATAGTGAATTATATAAATCTCTATTATAAATTCCATGAAAATACACAACAAGTTGATTCTTTTGACAAGGATGCCACAGTTTTCTTAAAAAATAAAGTGCTTTTGAAGTGGGTTTTTTGCAGATCTAAATAAAACTGAGGTACACATCTAGCTTCACCATCAGAATCTTAACCTTCCTAATGAAAAAATTGTTCCTGGTTACTATTAAATCATTATTGTTGACTGTAGGAGTCAAACTCACTCAACTACTACGATTTTTTATTTTTTTTTTTTGCAGTTTATTACAAAATTTGCTGTAGAACTTGCACTAGACACATTAAATCTTGTAAAGAGCTTTTTTAATAGCTGAAATGGGTTTTTGAGGCAATATTGTTTCAAACAAAAAGCATAGTGACTTTTTTATGACAGGATTTGTTGCCATAAACTTTCCTAATAATTTTTTGATAGATACCATGCCAGTAGCCAGCCGTTTATTTGTGTTGGGGATTATGAATTCATACAGACCTGAGATTCTTACCTGTAGCCATTCATTGTATAAGTTGGATCAGTACTTTGAAGGTTTTATTGTGTAAAATGATTTATAGAAATTCAGAGATGGAGTTTTTTATATAACAATGATTTTCACTGTATTTGCTAAAATCCTGGAAGGGCAATTCTCGTCTTTAATGTTTGATAAGATATAATGCAATCCACTGTGTGAAAGAAACAGAATGGTCTCCACCACTTCAGGAAACTCCAAAAGCATTTTAAGAATCTCTAGATTTTGCAATGCTGCTTATTTCACACAAGATTCTCCATTCATCGCCAAAAAATCTTTCCTAATAATAAAAATTCTGCACTGTGTTTTGTCATGGGTGCAGCCGGGGCACAGGGAAGGAAAAAGAAGAAAGTTAGTATGAGTATTTTAACTCTTCTTCTCTGTGTGTACCAGAAATGATGTCTCTGTTTCCTTTGGAAGGCCTTCACAAATGCTTCATGGGAAAAAATTAAAATAGCACTAAAAAAATTTGTGCATTTCAAGGTATTTGTGTCCTCTTTCACCTTCATGCTTTTGCTTGTTTATACAGATCCAGATGGATTTGTAAGTTTCTGGTTAAATAAAGTCATGAAAATATTGCAAAAAATTTAGAACTTGCCCACTCCCCTCAGTAGCCAGAATAACCACATCCTTAATGAGATTTCAATACTTATTTCTAGGAAGCATTAATTCCTGACTTCACACATGGCAGCCATAGAAGAATTTTGCCTGATTTAACAACAGAGAACCTGAACTGTCTTACTTTGCTTGCTGTTGTCTAGCATATGGACTAAGACAGGGTGAAATCTTGAAACACGTGTTCCTTTTCCCTTTGAACAGTGTACAAATGGATGGTTGCATTGTTAAAGAATAAAACCACCCAAACTCTTGCAAAGCTATTTTTATTAACTTGCCTGAATTTTAAAAGCATGTCATTGAATAACCAAGTTAAAATGTCAAGCTAACTCAACTATTGACTGAGGACAACTGCAGGTAATGTTATAATTTTACATAATCAGATAAAAACTACAGGAAATCCTTTGTTTTTCTCATTGTATTCTCATTGCAAAAGAAGCCACAGGCTAGAAATGATGAAGTAGATCTATAAGAAATGTTACTATCACCCTGATCTGCTGAAAAATATTAATACATAACTAGCTCTGTCATGCTTTCTAAACTACTAAATATTTCACATGCATTAGGGAAAGATCTTACATGTACTGAGGAAAAAGCACCACACATTGTTTTTCAAAACCTAGAAAGCAAAAAAACCCACAAACCAGACCAAACCAAACTAACCAACCAAGCAACTAACCAAAAAAATCCAAAAAAAACCCCAAATTCTCTTTACCTCCAGGCTTAAAAGAACAAGGAGGAGTAACAATTGGTGTGATTTTATGTGCCATAAACCAGGAGCATAATTATTCTCTATTCCTTTTAATTTCACACCATTAAAAATATGCCATGGTTCCCCCAACGTTTTCCAAAAGCTATTTTTCATTGTGCCAGTTTCCATTTTCTATGCTATTTTCTATCATAAATGGATGTTTATGAAGTCGGTACTGTTCTGTTTTAGAAATATTCGATTCATCTGTATTTAAGGACTTCTCTGTCACTGTGAAAGGGAAAAGTTAAAAACCAAAACACTCCCACATTCACCCCAAGAGAAGGAAGTCTGCAAACTGCATTGAAAGGACAGCTGCTGCAGGTTTTAAGGGGCAATATGTAGTATAGTAGAGGTTGCAGCCCAAAGAAAGCCATTGGGACTACCAGAAAAAGATTATTGAAGTTGTTTATTAAATTTCACTACTCCTGTTACAGACATATAAAAGATAAACATAGAATCACAGAATGGCCTGGGTTGAAACTAGCCTTAAAGATCATCTAGCTCTAACCTCCCTGTGGTGGGAGGAATGCTACCCATTAGGCAGTTGCTAAAAGCTCCGTCCAACATGGCCTCAAACACTTCCAGGGATGGGACATCCACAGATGTCCTGGGCAACTGTTCCAGTGCCTCACCATCCTCACAGTAAAAAATTTCTTTCTAATACCTAGTCCACCTGCCTCTCTTTCAGCTTGAATGCTTACCCCCTTGTTCTGTCACTATATGCTCTTGTAAACAGTTTCTCTTTCTTGTAGACTTCCTTCAAGTACTGAAAGGCTGCAGTTAGATAGTTCCAAAGCCTCTCTTTACCAGATTGAACAATGTCAAATTTCTCAGCTTTTTTTCTTAGCAGAAGTGACCTATCCTCCTAAAAAACTTTGTGACCCTCCTCTGGACTCACTAAAAGAGGTCCATACGCTTCCCATGCTGGAGACCCCAGAGCTAGATGCAGTACCCTAGGTGGGACCTCACCAGAACAGAGAAGAGGGACTGAATCACCTTTCTTGACCTGCTGGCCAGGCTCCTTTTGATGTAGCCCAGGATACAACTGGCTTTCTGAGTTGCAAGTGCACATTGTCAGGTCATGTCCAGTCTCTGACTTACCAGCATGTCCCAAGTCATTCTCAGCAGAGCTGCTCTTAGGTAATTCATTTCCCAGCCTGTACTGGTACTAGGGATTGCCCCCATCCAGGTGTAGCACCTTGCACTTTGTCTTGTTAAACCTCATGGGCCTGCTTCTTCACCTTGTCCAGGACCCTGTGGATGGCATCTCATCCTTCAGGAGTGTCAACCACACCACTCAGTTTGATGTCACCTGAAAATTTTCTGAGGGTGGACACAATCCCTTCATTGATGAAGGTATTAAATAACACTGGTCCCAGTACGGACCCCTGAGGGACATCACTTGTCACTGATGTCCATCAGGACTCTGAGACATTGATCACTACTGTGATGGCTGTGACCATCCAACCACTTTCTTATCCATCTAGCAGTCCACCTCTCAAATCCATCTCTTTTCAGTTTTAGAGAGGAGGATGTTGTGGGGGATTGTGCCAAAGACTTTACAGAAGTCTGGATAAATGCTATCTGTAGCCCTTCCCTTGTATACTGATGTAATCACTCCACCATAGAGGGCCTCTAAGTTGGTCAGGCAAGACTTGCCCTTGCTGAAGCTATGCCGGCAGTCTCAAATGACCTCCTTATGCTCCATGTGCCTTAGCATAGCTTCTAGGAGGATCTGTTCTGTGGACTTCTTAGTTTAGAGGAAACTAAGATGCCTATGCTGACCAGGAGGAGGAAGGGGTCTTCTTCCTCCAAAAATAACCACCCAACTCCCTTATATTTAGAACAAACTTTAATTGGGAAAATGTATAGAAAAGGATAACAGTTCTTAACATCTATCTATCTATCTATCTATCTATCTATCTATCTATCTATCTATCTATCTATCTATCTATCTATCTATCTATCTATCTATCTATCTATCTATCTATCTA
>VWZF01002806.1:174446-185629 GCA_013396755.1 Sclerurus mexicanus
GAATTCCATAGCAGATTCTGAAACTATAACAACTTCCCAGGCACAGAGGGGAGGCTGACTGGTTGGGGCCTCCTTTCTAAGCTTTTCAGAGATGGTTACAATGTTTCCCTTTTTTCATTCCCTTGGGACTTCACTTGACTGCCATGACTTTTCAAATATCATGGAGAGTGTCTTGGAAACTCTCCCAATCAATTTCCTCAGGACTCTGAGATGTGTCCCATTGAGTACCATTGACTTATGTATGTTCAGGTTCCTCAGGTGGTCATGAACCTGATCTTCACTTGCAGTAAGAGAGACTTTTCTCCCCTAAACTCCATCATGCTGTCCATGCACTTGAGAGATGTGGGAAGAGACATTGTCATTGAAGACTGAGGCAAAAATCAATAAATACTTTAGCCTTCTCCTCATCGACTGTTACCAATTTGCCATTCTGGTTTATTGGGTGGGGTACACTTTCTTTGACCTTCCTTTTCTGGTTAACCTGCCTCTAGAAGCTTTTGTTTTTATTCTTTGCATCCTTTGCTGGATTCTATTTCTGAGCCCATCCCTACATCCAATGAACTACTGAACTTCATTCCTATAATCTTCCCAGGTCAACTGTTTTTTCCACTGCCTGTGTATTTGCTTCTTTCCTATTAGTTTGACTAAGATCCACTCCATTCTCTCTGAGAACAGTCTCCCAGGAAGTTTGCTGACTAACTCCTTGAGATGGAAGTATGCTTTCCTAAAGTTCAGAGACCTAATCTTGCTCCTTACCTGATCCATTTTCCTCAGGGATGCAAACTCCACCAATGTGTGCTCACTGCAACCCAGGTTGTCTCCTAGAGTGATGTTGCTGATTAACTTGCTTACATTGGCATCCACCAGAGCCAGTAACAATTTCCTCTCATAGGTCTATCTATTACTTGGATGAGGAGGTTGTCTTCCATTCCTGTATTCCAGCAGTCTCCTGGGTTGCCTACAGCTCAATGTCAAAGTGATTGAAATCACCTAGCAGGACAAGAGCCTGTGATCGTGATGCCTACTGTAGTTCAAGCAAGAAGACTTCCTCAGTAGGTTCCCCTTAATCAGGGACCTGTAGTGGATACCAACCAAAAAGTTTCTTTTGTTGTCTCCTGTGGGAGAGTTACCGAGGAATTATAATGATTGGAAAAACCATAACTTAAGGAACCTGATTTCTAAGAGACAATAAGAAAAGATCACCTACCTCATGAGGAAAGTGGGATGTCGGAGCCCCTCCGATCAAAGATTATATGGTTTACCATTTAATGCAGACACTAATGTTAGTAGAGATTCCAATTGTAAAAATTCGATTGTTCCTATTGGTTGGTTCCCCCTTGGTTACATGTTCTTATTGGTCGCTGTTATCTGTCTGTTGATTGGTTCCCTTTTGGTGCAGTGCACCACTCCCTTATATAGTAATCCCCTCCTCACTCTTTCCCAGTTTGGTCCTGTTCCATCCCCTCTTACCCTTGTATGTCTAAGTTCCACCCCTGTTCCGCCCTAGTTCCAGAACCTTCCCTCACACCCCTATAAAAATCCATCTCTCCCTTCAATAAATGCCATTCCTTTTTCACCCTAACCGGACTGTGTCTGTCCTTCCCACTCAAGGATTGCGACAGTCTCCATCTCTGATTCATCCTCTTCTTTTTTCTTGATAAACTATGAAAGTAGAAAAACAGAGTCAGGTGTCTGATATGGATTAAATGTAAAACTTGACAGTGGAGAATACATAAATTATTAAGTACAATCAAAGAAAATTTTTATATGTGTTCCAGTTGTTTATTTTGGTGGATGATAGAATATTTTTGAATTAAAGTCCCTGGGTGTATTTTCAATATTGAAACATAGTCTATCCTGATAACATTTGTCTTCCTAAACTTGTCCATATCTCTCAAGAAACAGATAATTTTAAAAACTTCTGTTGACGCTCTGTAAATTTAATACTTGTTTTAAGCTTCTACTTGCTGTTGTACACTCTTTCTAGGCTCAATGTCTGCCACTTGCAACTGTGAATTAGTAATCTGCAATTCCAGTTAGTAACTATGAAAAAAAGAAAATTTGGCATATATTCCAAATCTGAACATTAGCAGTGCCCATTAAAAAGTACCAGGTCTTCACAGAAAAAGTAACAAACTAACATAATAGTTCACAAAAAAGTGAACTCCCCCACCCCCCAAAACAATAAACGCTTGAATGTTTTGTGCCTGTCTGATGCGTTATAGTATTTCTGTGCATTTCTGAGGACAAATACATTCTGGATGCAATGTTTGATCAAAGCATTATGGGTCATCTCTTCTACAGATTTAGCCACGCAATCATTTTCATTACTTCATCTCTCAATATTTTTAACAACAGACCAAATCACTGGACTAAGTAACTTGGAGTTACCAGAGCCTTGGAACTATCAGTGTGTGGAAACTTCATGTAAACATTGGTCAAACTGGAATGGACCTTTTAGAGTCATTCTAGATATTCGTGAATGACTGTAAAACATGCAGTCACAGCACAGAACTGTCCCACTTTGCCTATCTGCAACACTACTTTGACAAAAGTGATTCCCTTTCTATAACATAAAGCACTAAGCACTGTGATCCCTCTCCATTTGTTTCCAATGTGATGGAAATTCCTACCTTTACATTCCTTTCTCCCCAACCCATTTCTTAATTGTGGCAAACACTATGCAGGGCCCCTGAGGCCTCCCCCTATACTTGTCATATCTCTGATAATATGGATTTGAAATGCAGTGTATGTTGTGACAGATTTGAATAGACTGAATCATTTCTGCAAGTGCTTAGCACCTCAGATCAAGGTACAATCATGGCATGAACATCTCCAATCTTAAAACTTATTTCTTTTTCTAAAAAAGAAAAAAAAATAAAAAAAAGAATTATTTAGATTAGCATTTTTGATTTCTGAGGTTGTATGTTTCATTTACAATCAGTAAATTAGATTGCATAGCTATTGCTCAGGTGAAATTGTAGAAATGTTCCATTGTAAAATTTCTAATAAGACTAAAACTAATCATAGAGTGTAAAATGTAAAGAATAATCAATGTAATATTTTTATTTACAATATTGTGTTTTAAGATTTCCTTCAGATATTCTTGATCCTTCATTCTGAGAAGTGAACAGCTTTGTAGATATGAATTCTATTACTGTTGTACTGTTTTTAATACATTTTTCAGCAGCTAAATGCCTTTGTACCACTAAACAACACCTACCTGCAAGTGAAAAGGGACCAAAAGCTCATAAAACTATAATAAAATATTTATTTCTCTTCAGCAGTAGGATTAATTTTATCACTCTAGCTTTATGACCCTGGAAATCCTTTGTTGTATATTTAATATATCAAAGTAGCAGAACAAGGAGTCTGAGTTAGGAAATTTGTGAAACTTGAAACTTGTGATTTACTGAAGGGAACAGATTTAGGGGTTTTTCATAGGAATTAATAGAACAGCAACAAAATTGAATTAGCTTGGTATAAACTATAATTGCCTGGCAAAAATTTGATAGTGCTATTGTGTTACAGTTTATGTGTAACATACATCAGAGTTGGTCTTTTTTCTAGTCTGATTAGAGACCAGACTCTACTTCAAAAAAAAGGCAACTTTCACTTGTGTATGGACCTTATAAAGCAGGAAGCATATATGTAATTAAATTTGCATTTAATTTCTCTTGACCACTTTTTAGAGCTGAGGTTTGGGAAACATCATGTCTATCATAATATAGAGAGTTTAATGAATTTTCATATGTATATTCTGGAGTTTCATAAGTTATCTTCACTTTAAATCAAAACAACTGAAAAAGACTTTTTTGTTCAAAAAACAACAAGAAATCACAAGATGATTACATTTTTTTGAGATATTTATTTCTGATTATGTTATGTGATCGTTTCATAGTGAAGTACAAAATACCACATTCCAGTGCATTATGTGATTATATCTATTTAAGTACTCCAGTTTATACTGTATTAAAAATCACTGTAGTCTTTGCTCTGCTAAAGGTCTTGAGATGCTGCTACATATCTTTAACTCCATGTTCAGAGATTGTAATGGTACTAGAAAGCTACATCATGTGATATGCAGAGAGTTAAAATCTACTCCAGACTCAGCCATTGCAAAAGTCTTAGTCAATAAATCATGCTGTCTCAAAAAGATACAGACCTGTACTGTAAATTAAGGATGTTTAACTTCCTTCATAAATAGCAAAACTCACAGAAAAATTTCCACTGCAGTCATTTCTATCACTTTAATGGACTGGGTCTGCACTGATTATTCAGAGAAATGGTATGCAGTTGCAAAATAGAAGTCCTAAGGAGAAGCAGAGCTAAATTTTAAGACTATTATAAATGTTTAAAAATGAGAGACAGAAAGGTAAAAATTTTAAATAATATCTGGATAAAACATATTTATTGAGTGCAGTAACTGTATTTTCTCAATATTATATTTACTGTTATACATGGATAACTGGTTTGAAGCTTTTAAGATCTCATCATGAGAAAATGCCAGTAATGTTTTAGCCACTTCTTTTGATGCTTTTAAGGAAAAATACTGCTTTATATATTTTAATATGATTTTGAAGCTTAAGGGTTACTGAAAGGATAGGTTCTTTATGACACATTTATTGGTATAATGCATATAATTGGTACATTAAAATGAAAGAATTAGAAGCATACAGCAATAGGGTGCTAGATTAGTAGGAACCTTAAAAGCTTTGTTTTTTCCTCCTGGAATTATTGAGAAAGCATGCTTAATTAGCATAAAATGCATTAGTAACAATTAAACAAAGATAAGGTCAAAAAATTAACCTCTTCCTCAAATTAAATATGACTTCTTAATTTTGGAAACTAAATATGGAAGTGACATTTTATTTAAATAAAATGTTCTGATATTCTTGGAATAAAACCACAGTCTATTGCTTCTATGTCAAGCATAATAATAAGTTTGCTTAAAAGGGTCTAAATTCATCAGGAGTGCAACTCTGTCTTAAATTATAAACAAATCTAAAGCTATTAAATTCGGTGATTCTGTGCTGGGAAAAAAAGTATTACTCAAACTTTATCAAGTGACTCTTCTTGTTGAAATTTTTGTTAAGTGAAATGAAAAATAGACAACTATTTGTGTCTCCTACGAGTGTATCATGCATATCAACATCAAGATAAAGGGTTTATTCTTCTTGGACCATAAGGTCCTTTACAGTGTCTTTCCCCTACTGTGAAGGAATTTTTTGAAGGTTAGCAGGTACAGATTACCATACCCTTAAAATTCTCAACTCATGCTCTGAAACATAAGTTCATTCAATGATGTGTAGATAAAACTCCATAGTTTGACTACCACAGGCACTAAGCGTAATTGATAGTATAGACATCACTTAAGAAATCTTCCTTAGTGATGTTCTCAGGTGCATGACTGGAAATATGAAAAAAAAGAGAGAAAGCAATTGATTCTACAAAAACAATCCTTCCCCCCATAAAGGGAGATGCTTGTGATTACCGCTAAAGGGGTGTGTAACAAGGGAAAAGTCAACAGAAGAAACATGTCTTTAGCAGATGTGTAGACAAGTCTTAAAAAAGAGATTAGTTCTCTCTTTTTTCAATAGCTGTTGCTGTTTTCCAGCAGGTACTCCAAAACAGAAGTAATCACTGAAAATTAAAAACTGAAGCTAAATTAAAAACTGAAAACTAAAAGTTTTCTCAAATGTATTTTACCTAGGATCAAGCAAGTACACATCAGAGTATCACAGTTTCTTCAAATCAAATGCCATTATTTTCTTTTGTGTTACGTGAGCAGTTAATGTCTGAATCCTAATGTCTTCCCATTACCTTGGTGCCTTAAGAACTATAGGGTCTACTTCCTTCTTTATAACTTTAGCTAATTGTTCATTCCATGTCACTCATTATAAAACATAACATTCCCTCCAGATAAACTGTTGCACTTCCTCTAGACACTGTTGATGTTCAAACACATTGAAATGGAATTCAACATTTTAAAACAAAGCAATCATTCTGTGTATACTTTCTAACATTTTCATACCTTTCTGGATTAAAAAATACCTACCTACATATTTACTTGAATTTCTCATGGGCTGGATATTCCAACATCAAAAAGAAATACAGATTAGAACAGCATAGGGTAGGATTAAAAATCATAGGGTAATGTTAAGTAATTATGTATGTAGTGGAAGACATCACGAGTGTTTAGCCATAGCATTTCACTGAATTATCTCAAACATCTCAAAACATTGGAAAAGTTAAAAAAAAAAAAATTAACAGGATAATAGATTAGATAATTAGAACAGTCTCTTTGTTACTAATTTCTCAGTAGCAGACAATGAGTATAAAGTCCGTTGATAACTTATTACCTTACCTGTTTTAATCATTTATATGACAGTTTCTATTTCCTCAGATAATAGACCTCTTGTGTTTTCTTAAAATAAAATAATTCCACCAGGAGGGTGACCAGAGGTATCAACTTGATTAAGAAATGAGATGTTAATTCTAAGAACAGGAACACTATGGGTTTTCTTAAGTAGAGACAATAAAATATTGATATAGAAATACCACTGGAGAATTTAGGTTTTTGAAGTAAAAAGGCAATTTTTTCTATTGAAATCTCAATTATGACTCTAGGTACAAAGTATCTTTGTTTGCCAAACATTATCTTTCATTTACTCCTGTATATGGTGACAAACTGTCATCATTTGCCCATTTAAAGTCTGATAGGAACTGCAAAATTAGCTGTGGTGGAGACAATTGCCTCAACAGTTTGCAAGTCACAAATACTGCAGTTATAAAGCAAATATAGTAAGGAAAACACGTTTCAATTATTCATAACTTCTTAACATTTCGTCTGAAATAGCTTGTGTCAAACAATGTTTCTGTATGGAAAATCAAGAAAAAATCTAGAAAGAAAGAAGAACAATCTCATTTTATTGTTTTGACTAAGACAATTCTTTGACTTAACGATACTTTAATAATTTTCTTTTAAACTAGTAGTTATTTTTGAAATAGTATTGCAATAGTGTGATAGTACTAAAGAAGATTTAACAGTCCAAAACATCGTATAACATAGCATTGATTAAAAGAATGGCTGTTGCCATCTTTCTATTTGAAACAAAAAGCCAAAACATTTTGAAAAACATAGAGTCAAACTCCTCCTTCTTACTGAAAATCACTCTGGCCATTCCTTTGGGCTACCTGTTCATATGACCTAACTTGCTACATCCTGTAAAAACTAATTCGATTTACAAAGTGTCTTGAACTCCTTGACATTCCTATGCATTTATTGAATAGTCCTGAAGTACCATAATCTCAAAGTTTTTCTCCATCAAACTAGGATGCAACAGGCATTCTCCTCTGTCTTTGATTTGTCATCCTGTCTTGCAAAAGGTTTGTATAAGTATTATTTCTCTAACTTAAGGCTTTTTTGGAATACATTTTTTTCAATCATCGAATTGGATTCACAAGATGGGAGACTGAAACAATTTATTGACTAATGACTAGCAAAAGTTTTTAGTCAATACAACATTTTGAGTCATCTATGCAAAACTGAAGCATATAGGGAAAGGAGTAGTACTAGAGTGGCAAGACAAGGAGATCATGTCTCTTTTTGAATTTTCCTCTTGAAAGATGATGTATGGCTGTTTGACCTATTAATTAAGTCTATTGGATGGTCAAAGGAATACTGACTGGATTTTCTGATGAAAAGCAGGCCTCAATTAGTCTGCTGGCTTATAGCACACTTGCCTAATTTCAAGGAAACCTACATCTATATTAAACCAGTCTGAATGTAGGAGCAGCTAGGCTGTATGGCTAACAACTTCGGATTTGTAAATATAATTTATGATAATTGAACCAGGTCATAAAATTATCAACAAGAAGAAGATTTATAATTACACAAATTCTTTCACTGAGAAAATTTTGAAATCAGTAAAAATAATTTGAGGACATTTTCTGCCTGCTGAACTAAGTGCATGTTCACAGCAAACGCATTGAGAAAACCAATTGGAAAGCTTCCAAACAGATTCTTATGGTCTGTCATGTCACTAATTCACAAATTAAATCACTGCTGAAGAGGAATATGGTATGATTTTTCAGAACAACTTCAAAGACAGTTACAGCCATTTGTGTCTGTGATTTGCACATCAAAGTAGTAATAATAAAAATAGTTGTACTAGCACTTTGATCCTTAGATCATGATGCACTTGCCAAAGGTGAATAAGTATTATTTTTCCCACTTTACTGATGAAGATACTGATTTCCTCAGTGTGCTCAGTAAAACAAAGCAAAAGCAAGAATTATGCCACTGTTTCTACCACATGTGTCACTTGACAAAGCTATGCAGTTTGTCAAGAAGTATCCATTGTGTAGAGGCCACATTCCAATATGAAAAACTGGTGACCTGATCCAGAGGTCTGTCTAATCAGCCCAAGTCTTCACATAGCATTCTTTAAGCCAAAATGTTCTTCTTTGCTCTACTGCTTTTCTTCATCCTTGCTCCCTCATTTTTGTCTTATATTGCTGTGTTCTTATGATTTCAGTTACCTCCAGCTGAGCAAGTAGAATGTGATAACTTATCAGCTACCAGACTGCAGCAATTTTTCCTGCCTGTAGTTTAAAAAAATGATATGACAAATTTTGCTGAGCAGCTGGACAGATAAGAAGCACCCAGGTGATTGACAAGTAGTGCATGGAACTGACATCAACAGATGGGAAGGAATGATGGAAAAAGGTGCTGCATTTGGGTGACTAAGAGTTGGGCATAAGTGCATGGCACTTCTGGTTCAGAGCCTTTGTAAAAAGTACAGTTTTGGAGGAGAATAAAAAGGAATGAATGGAGTGAAACAAGCCTTTAGATAAAAAAATTGTAGTTTCAAGTGTTGCAAAATAGTGGTTAGGCTGCTTAAAGAATCACTCTCAAAGGTATTGGCAAAAAACATATAATTTAGTATAAATTTATGAAAGTGTGACTTTAACAGAGGATTTAGCAGCACTTACTCCTTATTAGGATTTCCTATGATTCAAACAATAATGCAATTATAGATTCACAATAGCAACATTCATATCATAACCAATTCACACACACAGAGACAAAGAAATGTATAGATATATATCTAAGTCTATTTGTATAAAGGTACTCATCAAATTTTCCATTGAGTTCAGTGAGATATGTCAATCTCAGCACTTCTCAACAGGTGTGGATTGCACCTCGAGAAGTATGTGTGTGTGTAGGGGGGTATCAGCCTAGGCCTCACAGTCAACAATGGCCTTTTGAGTACTACAAATTTTGAATCTTAGAATCATGTAGGTTAGAAAGGATCTCTAAGTTCATCAAACCCAAGAGTTAATGCAGTATTTCCACGTTCACCACTACACCATGTCACCAAGTGCCGCATCTACATGCCTTTCAGACATTTCCATGGATGGTAACTCCACTATTTCCTTGGGCAGCCTTGTCCAGTGCCTGTCCACATCTTCAGTAAAGTTTTTCAAATATGCTATCTAAACCTTTCCTGTTGAAACTTTAGGTCATTTTCTCTCTTTCTGTCACTTGTTACTTGGAAGAAGAGGCTGACTCTCACCTGGCTACTCTCTGCTTTCAGGTAGTTGTAGAGAGCAATAAAGTCTTCCCTGAGTCTCCTTTTCTCCAGGCTAAATAATCCCAGCTCCCTCATTCCTCATAAGACTTGTGCTCAAGACCCTTCACCAGCTTTACATTAAGCTAGATATTTTTTCTTCAGCTGATACAATAGAACTCTTTTAAAGGAGTAGAGAGTGCCAGTGTCTAACCTTGAAATCTCCGTAATTTATTTGGTAATAAATATATTTAACAGTTTTGTGTATATTTCTAGAAAACCATATTATATTTACACTCTGTTTCCATGCAGGATTTAAATGGGCCTTTAAAACTTCAGCAACAAAATACAATATTATTGTATAGATTTTACACTCCTGATCTCAGGCCTATTGAATCCAGTAAATCATAGAATCATAGAATGTTTTGGGTTGTAAGGGACCTTAGAGGTTATCTAGTTCCATCCCCTCTGTCTTGGGCAGGGACACCTTCCCCAAGACCAGGCTACTCAAAGCCCAATCCAATATGGCCTTGAACAGTTCCAGGAATGGCACATACACAAATTCTCTGGGAACCTGTTTTAGTGCCTCACCACCTCTATAGTAAAAGATTTCTTAGTTATATCTGATCTAAACCAACTCTGTTGCAGTTTAAAGCCATTGACCCTTCTCCTATCACTACTAACCCTTGTAAAAAGGCTCTCTTCACCTTTCTGGGATAGTGAAAAACTTCTAGGATCATCAAATTATGGAAACTATTGTGGAAAATGTCCTAAACAGAATGATTCAATATATATTATACAATACTCTTCATATTCAATATTTTTTTGTTTCTTCAAGAAATATAGTTCACAATTTTGCAGTTGTCATAAAAAGAGTGGTTTTAGCCTACACAGGGACAGTAGAACAGCATTTTGATTCCTCCTTCGTTACCACAATAGAGTAGAATAAAGAAGAGTAGAGTAGACTAGACGAGACTAGTCTAGACTAGACTAGAATAGAATAGAACCAAGGTGGAAGGTGCTTACAATGGTTTTATAGTTTCAAAATCTTTCATGGAATTTGTTGTTTGTTTGGGGTTTTTTCTTTCTTTTTGGTCCCTTGCCAACACAGCAGTTCAGGAGTTGGAAGCTAGAATGAGATGGCTTGTTGAAGCCCAGACCCCTCACTATCTGTTCCCAGACTCAGTTAACTGTCTAAAGGTTAAAGAAAGTTATATCTAGTAGCTCTGCATTCCAACAAGATGGCTGGGGAGAGGATTGGGGGAGTTGCAGAGAGAGAGAGGTTTCCTGGTGCTAGCTGCACCTTTTCCTTGATCTGCTTGGGGGCCAGCTGCCACTTGCTGGGCTAATGGAAGCACTGCGAGCAGATTCTTGGCTCAGCCCCTGACTCTGCACACCCTGTGCTGTTCTTCTGTGAGAACAGTCGCCACTGCCTGGATTTGCTACAGGATCGTTGAGGGCCCGACACCATCTGCAGAGGAGTTGCTAACACTCCCCCAGCCCCCCAGCTTTTGGACAAAAGATGGTGAGAGGGTCCTTACACTGGGAATTTTTGGCCCAGTCCGTGGCCACCATTCCTATGTGACTTTCGGAACCAGCACCTCTCCC
>VWZF01002809.1:0-49060 GCA_013396755.1 Sclerurus mexicanus
AGATACAATTGCAGTCCTTTTTGCTTTAGGGTAACCAAAAGACCTTTTGTTTGCCTTGTTGTTTGGGGAGGGGGAAGATTTTATTACAAGCTCTTGGTGTTTGGTCCTTTCTGGATATACATATAAATGTATTGTGGTTGAGAACTGTTATCCTTTCAGATATATATATATATATATATTTTTTTCCTAATTAAAGTTCTGTTTTTCTAAATTTAAAGGGAGAGGGATTATTTTCTTTCTTGGTTAACACAGATATCTTAGTTCTCCCCTTTGAACTAAGACACATGCAAAGCACACAAGGAGACACAGGCTATTTATAGTTCTGTATTAGAGTGAGAGGCAACAGGCAACAAGTGAATTGTAACAACATCCAGCAGAAACTGATGATTTTTTTTTCTCAGGGAATTTCATGAAGACGAATGAAAAACTGGAAAAACACAAAATGCCATTCATCAGTGGAGTGAACAAGACTTGAGGTTGTCAATTCCAGCCAACAGTTTGGCTGGAACTGATCATGGTGAAACAGGCCCTGCTCTCAGGTGCCATGGCTAAGAAACAGAGGCTTTGCTTCATTGAAGTTGCTGTGTTCCAGACTTCCTACTCACCCTGAAGCTTCACTGCTGTGCGTGTTCACCCCACATCCCAGCTGGGACTCTCACGGAGCAAACAGGCTTGTTGAATGCAGGAATGGCCACTAAAAATGGGTAATTCTACAAAGACTTGGAGGTGCCATAGTGGTGCTGATGTGGAAACCAAAACTTGCCACAAGCAGCCTGCAAATGTTCAATTCTCTTTTCATTGCAGATGAAATAAAAACCCTCCAAATTAACTAAGAGGATAGAAGAGAATCTCCAACACACTTCAGTCGAGCAAGGAATGATGCCCCATGCCCTCTGAAGTGCAGGGAGATTTCCCTGGGAAATAAGGCTTCATGCACAGTTTTTACAGACAGGACTCCCCCGACTGTCTCACGGGGATGTTATTTTTGCACCACTTCCTATTCTGAGTGAGATGTGTCTGTGTTCCCTGTGGAATATTCGAGCCACAGCTTCACTTAATTAAGTGGCCACCTGTCTGAAAAGAGATTATACCCTCCTCAGTAAACACAGAGTCTGGGCAGGGAGCAGAGAGGGAACCCAGTTCACTGCAGTCTTCCCTCAAGAAAGCCAACTATCCAAATAAACACCTCAGGCTCCTACCCCAGTGACCAGGGACTGGTGACAGTCAACCCAGTAAACAGTCCAGACTCCAGCTGGCCCCTCACTTCCCACTTCTCCCATTTACTGAATTCCCAAAGCCCAGCACAAAGATGGGTGGCTTCAGCTCTGTTCTTCCGTAAACACAGGACCTCAGTAAAACATCACCTGCTCCCCCTCTCTGTCCTCCTGTGTCCTGCTTATTTCATGGTCCTGCTGGAACCCATTCAAAGGGCACGACTGATGCTATGACTCTGCTTGGTGTCAGAGGGCACATTCCAGGCTGAGCTCATTTTCAGACATGCACATTCACCCCAGCAGCAGGAATGCAACCAAAGTGTTTTGTGGGACACTAGAGGGTATAAAAATGTGCTGTGCTTGATGATGCGGTAGGGAAGATGCTGAGAAGGAGGGAACAAAGACCCAAACCTGACCCAGATTCTCATTACTTGGCACAAACATGATGGAATTTGTTTGACTTTGATCAGAATGCTTTTAAAACAAGAAAATAAAAATGGAGAGGGGAAAGGGACAAAGCTGCAGAGGGAAAGAAAAAGCATGCTTAAATGTGTAATGAGATGGAGAAGGGGGGAAGAGTTTAGACATTTAGGGTACCTCTGAGTGAATTGTGCTTTCTTTTCAAGATGTAGGACATTTTCAATGCATATTTCTCCATTTAGATTCACCTTAACCAGTTAAGTCATTCATGTCCCACTTTCTAAAGTTTCCTCTGGAGGAACCTGTGAAATTGGTTTATCATATTACTTCATTTTGTACGAGCTTAAAGCCAAATATAAACCAAGACTACAATAATGCTCCTGTGAGCCCAGATAAACTCTCCAGTACGTGAATATAATGCCTTGGCAGCTCTGTGGCCTGTTTTATGTTTGACAGAATCGCTATCACAATTATGCCAGTTAAGGTAATAATTTTCTTCTCCTTCCTTCCATCAGTACTGCTGTGCTGTACAAGCACTATCATCGATGCTGTTCCATTGGCACAGCCCCACAGACAAGCTCAGCCTTGTTTGATTCCATGTTCTCACCAGCCCTCAGGTGTGGCAAAGACTGGAACAGGGATGGAGGTGCTCAAGAAAGGAAAGCTGAAGTGGAACCATGGACAGGAACCTTCAGTTCTCCTGTCTGGCTGGAGTGTGAGAATTTTTAGATTGTATTTTAAATTTTAAGGTAATAGTTTTAAAGACAAGGCATGGCCCTATACCCTTCCAAAAGCACTGGGTGAAAATGTAGGCTGTGTGCAAAGAGTTCAGATCCCCAACTGAAATAGTTCTGGTACCAAAAAGAGCAGTCTATGCAGTCTGTGCAGTCTATTTTGCTTTTCCAAGCTTTTTAGGAGGCAGGGGAAAGCATGAAATGAAGCCTTGATCCTTCCCACCCCTCCAGGGAATACTGTACTTACTAGGAGACCGTCCATGGAAGTAGTTATAATACTGGGAAACATAGGTGAGGATGCTCAGCCTGTCTGGTACCTTCAGAGCAACCATATCCTCTGCATCCAGCAAGGCTGGGATCCCCAGCTCCTCCTCCGCCACTCGAAATGCCTGGAGAAGGAAGACAAAAAAAAAAGAAGGGTCTTGCCCAGCCCAGACAACAGACCTGCTTCTCATCAGAAGTAAGAAACTGCACTGCAAACAGCCCCACTCAAATAATAACTCTACTGGGGAACAGCTGCACCAGTTTAACTCCTACATTGTACGGCTGCTGCAGGAACCAACGGAGTCATGGCTTCCAGCCACCACATTGAGAAATCCAGGCAGGGAGCCAGAAATCTGGCCTGGCAAGCTGGCCAGCACTCACTGCACAGGAACTCACCTGGGCTTCCCCTGCTCTTCCTCCAGCATGCCTCTGTCTGGAAGCGCACAGCTGCAGAGAGCCAGGCCTGGCAGAAGGGGATGTGTCAGTCCAGGCTGGCAGACCCATTTCCAGGCTTCCAGCCCAACCTGAAGCGCTCCCCAATTAACGCAGGGCTGGTAGGTGCTTGCAGGCAGCTTTCATCTCTGAGTGCTGTGCAAATGTTAAAGCTTCCTGCCTACTACTGCCTGCTCTACCCCATCTAAAAATGGGAAATCTTGGGCTGCAGGAGGGACTCCTCTCTTCCAGACCAGAAAGGGGGAAGAGAGGTGTAATGCAGAATTCCTGATACCTAGCGCCCTTCCAGCTTAACTGTTTCCATGCTACCTAACATGTATTTGGGGTAAGCAGTCCTCTTTGTGGTGCTCTCTGCTTTGAAACTGCAGGACCAAAGTCAGGTAAAGCAGGCAAAAGCTTATTTTCTTCTGCCTCTGAATAAGAGCCTTTATTACAGGACCAAAAAGAAATTGCAACATCTATGAATCAACTCTGCCCTCACTCAACTTGGTGTAAGGCTTTTACGAAGGACCTTCTCCAGCCCTGTTCCTTCTCGGCTCACAGGAAAAAATCCTTTCCCTCCCTCTTTGGAGCATGCCCTTTGAAATGCCAACACAACAAAGCATAACAGCACAGAGGCACAAGGAAGGCTACTGTTGAAGCCCATAGTGAAAGGGTTAACAAAAGACTTGAATATATTAAAACCCTCCACATCTGACCTCTGGCACAGACACACACAGTGTTGGTGTACAAGCCAACCATTCCTGCTTAGAAGAAACAAACAGCCACTATTTTTCAGCAAGATAATTACCTTTTTTTTCCATTGGGTATCCCAGTAAAAATGTTGCAGAGCTGACATTAAAAATGCTTTCAGCCAGCTACTTCTGGCTATGCTATCCCAGCTGCCAGCCCAGCCTGGCACTTGTCTGTCTTGTAAACTGGTATTTAACATATTCTTTGGAGTGTTCCCCATACAACTGGTCTGACCAGTGGAGTTTTCTTGCTGGACATTCCCAGTGTGCAGTCTAGTGGGAACACAGGCCATGCCACACTGTGCCATGGGTGAGACCCTGCACAGAACAAGTGTGAGGGGCTGGCTGGAACACAATGAGGAGGGTGCTCTATGCACACAACTGGTTTGGCCAGAACCAGGAGAGCAATGCAGAGACCAGCACTAGGATATGGTTTTCTCTGTGCCTACAGCATCCTTGTGTTCCTGGGAAATGCTCTTGCCTGGAGATCCAAGAGGATCACCATCTAGCAGGGTTCAGTTGCTTTTCTCCTCTATGTGCCTGCCCAGGCAGAGGAGTAAAAAGAAAGAAGCAACACATAATTTTTGCATTATGTTTTTCATCAGTGCAGCTCCAAGTGCCTTCTGAGGGAGGGAAGTGCCGCTGCTGCCTCATCTATGCAAAATGGGAAAGTGATACGCTCGAGGTCACCTGAGCCAGCCTGGCACAGCTTCCCTCTGACATGGGCTCTATCTGCTACACCACACCACTATCCACCATCACTGAAAGAACTGGATCCAAGGCCTCTAGAAACCTTTCTCCTCTTTATATAGTTTTTAAATCTTTAGCAAAAAAAATGCCATCAACCAGAATTTTTCTAGAGTTTGGGGTTGGTTTTTTGGCACTTGAGAAGCGCCACATTCCTCCTTAGCAGAAGACCTTATATGGCAAATTGCAGCTCAAACAAGCTTTTTTTCACTTCCATAATACAGCCCCTGAAAAGAAGTTTTTGAATGGTGAGGCATCAAGGAGAGTGAACAACAGCAGAGGAACATGCTGGAAGAAATCAGACCCACTCATATCCCAAGGGCAGCCAGAGCAAGAAAGTGTAGGAGCAAGGATGGAGAGCAGTCTAACAGGGGAGGCCAGCTCAGGAGCCCACAGGGAGATGGAGGGTCAATCCCACTGACGGCAGAGCCAAAACAGCAGGATACCAGCAGTGAAAGGGCAACTTAGACAAGTCATCCTACAGCAGGTGGAACAAGGAAGAGAGAGAAAAATAAAGGACACAAAGAAACTAAGAAAGGGGGAGGAGTGAGGGACACAGACTGTGACAAAGGAGGGAAACAACCCTTTATGAGAGGCACAAAGAAGCTTTTCATTAATAAAAGCAGCAGAGGCAGTTTGTAGAGCTCATTTGCCAGAGACAAGCAGAGCCGCCGGCAGAGCAGAGACCATCAGCCCAGCGGGGGACGGAGCAGCACTCAGGGCTTCACAGAACCCCAGTCAGAATACCCATCCATGGCAAAGAGGCCCTGATGTCTGTGCAATACCAAACCCCCAGGGCAAAACCACATGGTCTGAATCTCACCTCGAGGAGAGGAACACGCAGGGCTGAACCCCAGAGTGGGACTGACTGCTCACATGCTGCAGCACCAGCTCAGGAGAGAGGGTCCATCACAGGCACTATGGACATGGCCAGGGATGAAGGGGAGCAGAACTTAAGGAGCTGGGGGGGGGACAAATTTAGCTCTTCCAGCAGCAAGAACCACTTCATCTCAGCTCACTGCGTCAGAGGATGTCACTCCTCCAGCCCAGACAAGAGTAAGCTGCCATGGTTCATTCACAGCCCAAGTTCCTGCCAAGCAGCCATGAAGCTGTGTGGAGTGATGCCAAGGGAAGCGAAGTACTATAATCCACTGCCTCTCTTTCTGTGATGGAGAGAGGGAGGGGAAATTCCTTCCTGGGGTTACTAAGTCCATGCTTGAATCCAGTGCAGGAGGGGGTTGGCCTGCCTGACTTCTACTTTCTTTGTGGAAAGAACATGAGAAACTCCAATGCCATGCTGGAGTGAAGTGTCCAGGCAGGATCAGGTTTAAGGATGTCTCCACCTTGATCCCCTGCACCAGGAAGGAATAGAAGTGGGGGGACACTCCCTGTGCTTTCTCTTTCACACCAGCTCCCTCAGGATCATCACATACTCAACATGTCCATGTTTTGACCTCTAGCATCTCTGTCTGAGTTCATGCTGTCATGGGACACACTGGAAACAGGCATCACTGTGTGGCCAGCGAAGAAGTGTGAACAGTCTGAGGGTGATTTCAAGCAGCCAGTCAGCCTGGACATTGCTGTTCAAATGAGAAGGTTAGAAGGTGCAGAATAAAGCAAAGAATTTGAATACAGCACACTTGGCATACTGTGTCTGCAGGGTTTCTGTTGCTAAATCACATTGGCAAGGTGTCAGGTTATAGACTGAACCAAAAGTAAAACATTAGAAGTTACTTACCAACTTGTTGTTCTCGTACACATTTTCTTTACTGAGGGAATCAAAATTTCTGAAATACAGAAAGATGAGAAAAACCTCAGGCTGGTGTTGTAGAGCAAACTGCTTCACTTCCAGCTTCTCAAACCCCTCGGAGCCTCACTGGAACAGAGCACCCCTCCCACCCTCAGACAGCTCCAGAGAGAGCAGTGTGGCAGATCCCACCCAAGACAGTCACAGACCTGCCGTACCTCCCAGGACAGAGATGTGCACCAGGCACAGCCATCTGCCCACAGGCAGCCCAACACAATTCTGGCACATCCACCCTTGCAGGGCTGACTCCCACAACTGCCTGTGGACAGGATATGCTGATGCCAAAACATCCCTCACCCTTAGCAGAGCGTGCCCCTTGCTTAGGAAACAGCCACTATCAGCTTTGTTTTAAACTGACTGCCAATTGCTAAACTGTGAATACAAAACTGGCTGTAGGCTGGCAGCCCTGCTCTCCAACACTGCTCCTTTCTGCCCAGGCAAGCAGACAGAGTCAATTCCTTGCCGATAACCCCGTTTCACCTTACAATCCTTGTGTCTGCTGGCACAGAGCTAAGCGAGAGGCTGATACCTGAGAGGAAATTCTCCGTACTGATAAACAGAAAAGGCTACAGCACTAACTTTGCATTTCTGCATGTAGCAGCTGTTTATCCGGTGTGGACCTACCCTGGGAGCCAGTCCCTCACCTGTGAGAGGAGCCAGGGTAACAGTGTGAAAGCCAGGGCAAAGCCAGCTCACAGCAACCTATTCATGAGACAAACACATGATCTGTATTGCAGCAGGGGAACTTTTTCCACCACTTGCAACAGCAAGGAGTGAGCCAGGTCCTTTATCTACTTACTACAGAAAGTGGAGCATTACATCATAAATAAGAGAGACACCTTAAACAGGTTTGCTCATCATGCCACAACTTACGCCTCCTGCCCACTTCCCACATCCAGTATTGCTATGTGGGATAAGGAGAGAAAGAATGACAGATAAGACCAAAAGGTCAAACTCCCCCAAGGAGCACGTAAAGACAAAGCACATCCCACCTCCAAATCATAGACTCTTTCCTGTGCAAAATCAAAGGGAACTGCAGAGGTTTTTCTTCAAGCAGTGCTCCTGCCCAGAGATTTCCCTTCCCTGAGACAATGGATTAAAAAGAGCAACAAAAATAATCATTAGCCAAAATAATTTCAGTGAAACAATAGATATGACCATCCTGGTTGAGTCAGGTGACAAAAACGGCTTTTTTTAAGAGCCAGCTGAAGGAAGTGATTGCAGCTCTCTGCCTCACTCCCAGTTCTGCTCCCAAATAGTCTGTGTAGCAGGCAAATGCATGAAAACACCTGCAAGAAAGGGGAGCTCCTGCTTCTTTAGTCATACTGACACATAAGACATAACACACTGGAGCTACTCTTTACTGTCAGTCAGTAGCCTTCAGCCACACTGAATGCTCTTTGCTGTGGTGATGTGTGCACTGCCTGGCATGGAGCAGACCTAAAACCCCCAATCTTTTCATGATAAATGTCTCAAATCCCCTTCTATTCCTCAAAAGAGAGTGCAAACAACCAGGTTATTTGGTCATTTCAAGAGCCTCCTGACCTCTCAGCATCACTCCTTCCCTGGCTATTCAGGTGAACTGCTTACATATAATATTTCTTTTGGAAATTGATCTTGCTGGTGCATCTCCTGTCTTGGAATATTGAAATTCTCTGGACCAGTGTAATCCTAGGACAGCAAAGCTAATACAAACAGAGAAGCAAGAGTTCTCTGCCTGAGAAAAAAGAGACAACTGAATTAACTGGAAGAGCTGAAAAATATAGCTGTGACCTAAGAGAGGAACTCGAGTGTTGGAAACAAATCAGACTGGATTTCACTAGCACAGGAATAAGAGCAAAGTTTTTAGCTCCCAAAGAAATCCTTCCCTTAGCAAAAAAGTGGCCAAGCATTTCTCATGCCCACAAATCTCCGTGACCACCCACTGCTCCAGCTGCAAACATGCTAGAGTCCTCTGCAAGCACATGTGCTTCCACGGGAGGAATCTCTGCTGCTGCTACTGCAAGCACTAACTTGATTGGAAACTTGACCTTGGAGTAGACTGAGAAAAAAAAAATCCCAGAGCCATGATGGCACCAAAAAAATTTCTGCTTCTTGGCACTTTTGTGCTATTTTCTCCATAGACAATGGGATATGCACAGTCAAAAAGATCATGAAAAAGAGTGAAGTACCCTTTGCCAGCTCACAGTCCCTGAACAGGGTGCTCACCTGGGAATAACATCTTTCAGCAGCGCTCTTTCTGGAGGTTGCAAACACCTGGGGAGAGGGGACAGGCTGGGAATCCCAGATGGAAGATGGCCCCCTCCCACACCCCTGCTCATCCTCCTCTCGGGAATGCTGCTCCACACTGCTGTGCTCTTGTTGGCAGCTGCATTGTGCTGCTGGGGGTGACCTGCAAGAAGCCAAGCTCCCTGACTCCCAAACCATCCTCCCCCCTGCCTACGCCTGTCACACAAACCACAAACCCAAGCAGGCAACTCTGCTTCACCCCAGCCTCTTCCTAAGGAGACGGAGACTGCGGGCAGCCTGTCCTCAGCAGGGTCAGGACCCTCCCTGCCTGTACTGGTGACCACTGGCATCATCCTGCCCCACTGAGCTCACAGTGACCTGGGAAATGCTGCTGAAGGAAAGGACACACGCTGCTGCTCAGCTGCCAAAGGGGATTTCACAACCAGCCCATTCACCAGCTTGCAGTCTTGGGAAAGTGCAAGATCCCAGATGAAGAGAAGGTTCTTAATCAAAACCTTTCCTTGACATCTGGCATTAATATCTCAGCAAGCATGCACAGCTCCCCTGCCTCTTCTAACTCACTTATCAGGCCAAGGCCACTAAAACTATGGCTGGGGCTTACACAGCCATCACCACCACACATGGCAGCTGCTGAGCTCAGCCTCCCACCGCACTATCATGAGGCTTCATGTCCCTGTGATGAGAGGAGCCTCAGGACCCTGCAATGATCCCAGAAAATGGGCTGGGACCTGCCTGACACAGCATGTATGCACGGCTGGGACTGACTCTGAAGTACTCTTCAGCTGGGACAAAAGAGAAATGAATTTCCATGGTAAAGCAGCAAGCATCTCCACTCCCCCTGAGCATTCCTGCACGAGTGGGAAGTGAGTGGGAAATGCACTGCTAATTTTACACAGCCTGCCCTGTTCACTGATAACACCCAACCAATATCAGCTAAGTTCTGGAGAAGTTATCATGTTTTCCGTATGTTTTCCAGCAAGAAAACAGGAAGAGAGGAGAGACCCCCACCAGCCTGTCCTCTGAGCCACGTATCTCGCAAGACAAGCCCGTGATTATGTCCATGTTTTGCAATTGCCTGAAGTTTTCCTGGTAATTTCTCAGGCTCCAACAAGGAGAAATCCCCTGCACTCAGCCCAAGAATGTAATTTGTGTACACCAAGACAGAAAACACACTGTTGCAAAACTCTGATGCCGTGACTGAATTGTTCTGCAAGTGATTTATATACAGCAGAGCTGCTGCAAACACACCAAGCACTCCAAACACCAATTGCCCTTTCCTAGTTTTATTTTCAGTCTGATAGTTTTAATCTTTAACTGGGATCTTTGCTAGAAGCAAGGGCAGAAGCCCAGGATGAGCCCTGGAGTCAAAGCCACATGTGCACTCAGCCGCATTTCTCCACCACTGACCCCTGCATTAAGAACACTCAGAGAAGCTTTTACGGATACAAGGACAATCTGCACAACTATTCTGCTCCAGGATCCAACACATGACACACAGCAGCCCTGGCCAACAGCCACTTGAAAGTGTAATTTCTTTCCAGCAGGACTTTGCCCAGCCAAGGATACATCTGGCGCTTTCCTGTATTACAGCACTGACACTGATGAGGGAAGTCACAGGTAAAAGCTACTCTTACTTTAACCTCCAGGCACTCCTTGTTGAGCTGGTCCAGGTCAGAAAGAGCTTCTGAGAGGTCTTGAATAAAGTCAGGCAGAATGTCCATCATAAAAGAAAATGAATGGGAACAGAGAGATGCCACAAGGAACAACCTTCTTCAGCACAGCAGAATTTATTTAAGATATAATTATCCACAACTCTTGTTGCACAGCTCAAGGATTAGAAACAACCCACTAAACTGGGCAACAGGATTATTCCAGCTCTCAAGCTGCTGTACAGCTGTGCTCTGGAAAGACCAGAGGCAGAGCCTGCCAGGAAGCAGCCACGGCCCCTCTACAAGCCTCTCCTGGCCACCTCAACCTTTCTGCCCTGGCATTTTGTATTTTTGGGACTGTGAGTCAAAGGAAGGAAAGGAAATATCTGGAGTCACATGGACATGACAGCATGTCAGGAAGTCATACACAGAAACAGTATGGTGACTGCCCAAGCCCTGAGGACAATAGACAAAGTGTGCCCAGAGCTCCTGCACTAACCTCCTGCTGCTCAAGCCTGCTCCAGCCTCTTCTCAAGTTTCAACACAACAGAGGAGAGAAAACAGAAGATCTTCTCTTGGGTTCCACCAGAAGTGAAACACCTGTAAGAGGGATCTCTGCACACATGTGGCAGGCTCTCCTGGGAGCATGAGGAAAAAAGGCAGAATACATGGAACAGGAGGAAAACTGCAATACAGACCACCCAACCTGTTCCTCTACCAGCTGGACACATCTGACCAGAAGAGACTTAACGCTTCAATCAGTACTCAGGGGCACTCTTTGAGCTGCTGCCTTGCCTTAATCTCTTCCCTCAATCCCCCCATCTCAAAAACCAAAGAAACCAGGAATAAAAACAAAACTAAAAGAAAAACCAACTATGATGCAGGATCTAAGGCCCCCTTTGGCAATTCACCTTCCCAGATGTTAACAATTGGGCAGGTTCAGTTCAAAACCCACTGGGCACCAGTAATGGCATCAGCAAGGCATTGAAAGCACTTAAACCTCTCCCAGACAGAGCTCTGCATGGGAAAAACAAGGATGTGTAAGAATTCAGTGGCTGTTGGGCCCTGCCCTTCTACTGCATTTTGTTTAAATAGCCCTCGCCCCACAACTCCTGAGTGCTGCTGTTGGCTGAGCAAGGAGAGCCCAGCCAGAGCAAACATAACAGCAAAGAAGGAAACGATCCCCCAAAGATTGGTGCCTGAACTTGTTTTGCAATGGAAAGGGCGCATTTAAAACATTTATAACTCAGCCACAGATGGAAGAAAAAGCAAAATATAGGTGGGGGGAGAAAAGCATGTAGGAAGAGGGAGAGCAGAGCTCTGCTCTTGGAGATTTTGAGTGTGGGTGTGAGCAGATTGCTGCTGGTGATGTGCCCACAGGGAAGGCAAGAGCCCAGGGCAGGCAGAGGGCTCAAGGTCTGCAGCTCCATGGGTGGTGGGATGGCCACAGCCTGGTGAGGGGTCCTGGGCAGATTGAGGACATGGGGTCTGCAGCCCTAAGGATGGTGGGATGGCCACATCCCATTTGCAGCTCCGTGGACGGCGGGGTGGCCACAGCTCAGCAAGGGCTCTGGGTGGGTGCAGGACCCGGGGTGCACATCCCGGTGCACGGCGGGGTGGCCGCAGCCCTGCAGCCCGGGGCGCGGTCCTCGACGCGCACCCAGGTACTCACATGAGGTCGGGGCGGTGTCGGTGCAGGATGGCGCAGAAGGCGAGGCCGTCTCGGAAGGAGGTGGTCATGTTGGTGATGCTGACATCGCGGTAGCCCTCGCACTGCTGCCGGCACCACAGCTGCAGGTTCTGGATGGCGGCCATGGCCCCGCCGGCCCGGGGCAGGGCGAGGGGGGCGCGGGCGGCGCTGCGGGGNGCCCCGGTGGTCCGGGATGCGGGGATGTGCCCCCGGGACCTCCTCCCGTTCGCCCCGGTGGTCCGGGATGCGGGGATGTGCCCCCGGGACCTCCTCCCGTTCGCCCCGGTGGTCCGGGATGCGGGGATGTGCCCCCGGGACCTCCTGCCCTTCCCCTCGTTGGCCTCGGCCCACGGACCGCGTCAGCAGCATCCCAGGGACCCCCCCGCTGTCGCGACACGGGACCCCACGCATTTCGCCCCAGGGGAAATTTCCCGTGCTCCCACGCAAACACATTCCAAGTGTCCTTCCCGAAGGGGCAGCCGCGCAGGGGAGGTGTGACTCATTTTAAGTCAGCCTGAAGGGTGTTTTCTCCCTGTTTGTAGGGGAAAAAAAAAAGTTAAAGATCACAATAAATCACCTAAATTTAACTGTCCTTTGGATAATCCAGCGCCGGGAGGGCGGATTTACGCCCAGCATCGCCGCTCTCTCTGGTGGTGTAAAACCAAGCCCATGTGCTGCCGGAGCCACCGTGAGCCCCTCTCGCACCCTCGGGAGATAGACCGGCCAAAGAACCGGGAGGAGGAGGAGGAGGAGGGGGAGGATGAAGCAGGGCTGCCCAGAGGTCTCATGGTCCTTGGGGAGGAAGGGATGCCAGCCGGGGGCAAGGGGTCTGTCCATCCTGGGGCAGGGCACCAGGCATTGGCAGCTGTGAAGGAATCATGGAATTGTTTAGGTTGGAAAAGACCCACCCAGCCACTCACCTCTGCGCCCCATGCCCACAGAGAAGCGTAGGGTGGTGGGTGAGGGGGCAGGAAGGTGGTCCCCACTGCCATCCTGCCCCGCTGGGACCGCTCCAGCCAGCACTGTGATGGCCAGTTCATTACAGCTGCCCTGCAGCACACACATCCCATAAAATAACTCGCCAGACCTCATGCAGCTGCCAAAACAGCAGAAGAGACAAGGTAACACTTAAAGAGCTGCCTATAAATTAGGTAAAAATAATTAATAATACATATAATATATTAACAGCATTTCTGTGACATGATATGGATAATATACATTAATATATAAATACCTCACAAATAATTCAGAGTGTTTCCATTTCATCAACAATCACTGGCCAATGTATTTACTTTATGGTAAGGATTATACATTTCATTATAAATGGCTTGCTGGGCATGTCAGCAACTTTTACATCTCCATTCACTTTATTATTAATGGTTTCCTGAACAGTAATGGCATAATAATGCACACAATGCAGCATGAATATTTGATGTGGCATCTATAGTCTCCCATTTATCATTTATAACAGGCTACAAAAACATTATAAAACATTTATTACAAATTTATAGATCACTTTATACTAAAACAAAGTTGTGTTATAAATACATTATTAATCCTTTATGCCATTTATAGGAATCCCTTGTAATAAGGCCTTAGCATATGTTGCTGCACGACCATAACAAGAGTGGCGTGGTGAGGAGGAAATACGGCACTGTGAGCCTGCTCCCGAGTCCTGGCCGTATTCTGTGAGGGAAAGCAGAAATGTCTGCTTTTCAAAATTAATCAAAGTGCCAAGGGACCAATCAAAAGACACACTGGATTAACTCAAAGTTGGTTTTTTTCACCCCTCCCTCAAACAAGACACTTGACTTCACAGCACTGGACCCTGAAAGCTGATCTGTCCCACATTTCCACACCACCTTTTCATTAGATTAATAAAATTTGCATGATTTACGAAAAGCCTGGCTAATGATGGGCAGCCCTTCTCATCCTCAGGTAACTTAGGGCTTGGGAAGAAATAAAGAGGGTGCTCTGGATTTAGGAAATGTGTTTGTGGGGTTTCTTTCCTTAAGTCCCAAAGACTTACAGAAAGAAAAGAGCAGTGTGCATCCCCTGCCACACTTGCAATTGATGTAGTACAGCACTGGGGAACGAGGAGAAGGAAATGGTCTTTGGAAATGGAGTGGTTGCCAGTTGCTGGTCGTACAAACAGTGAAAATCTGCTCCTGAGCACAGCTTTGACACAGCTGTACTTACCCCTTTCAGATTTAATGGCCCAGATGGGGCACGGCCCAGGGAACGAGACTTGGGGTTTTAAAAATATATTTGTTTAACGTGACAATCTGTCTTCCAACTAACTCGGCCTAATGAGTCAATGCAGTTTATCCCTTCTCATTACCTCGTGCTTTAGGAAAGGGCAGCTGGGGCTGGGTGGCAGGGGACGCAGACCCATGGAGCAGAAAGCCAGGCTGGACTTGCAGAGCAGTTGTGATTTCCTGTGTATCACCACCACGTTTCACCTTGTCCCTCCCTGCACTGGGCCCTGTTTTTTACCTAGTCAGTTGTACCACAAAGGCATCCAGGCTTGCAGACACCAGAAGAAGAAACCATTAGTTGCTGGCTCCAAGCTGTGCATCCCGAGAGAGGGTTGGGCTGGAGGTACAGCCCTGGGTGCACCAGAAGAATCAGGTCCACATTATACACTAAGGTGATTAAAAAGGCATCGCTGAAGGAGTTTGCTAATGCAGTAAGAGTATTACTGCTGGGCCAATAATGGCTTTCCAAAGTACAGGTATCAGAGCCTTGTGCAGTGTTCTTAGCTGGTGATTAAGGAGAGCTCTGTGGGAGTTTACAGCTGAGTCTTTAATGCACCAACAGGTAAACTAACAAGCACTAGAGAGAGGAACGGGGCAGGAAGGGAGCAGAGCTGCCTGCACAGCTGCCTACATATTACCCACAGCCGCTGTGCTGCCAGGATGTCCCTCATGGGATGAAGCTTACAAATCCTTACTCTGGATTGTTTTTCCTTTCTACATCTTTTCCTTTGAGGAGCCTTATATGTCCTTATCCTGTTTTGCAGACCTGGCCCCTCTCACTGAGCTTTCCCCAGTGCTGCTGGGTGAGGTTTCCCACCTGTGATGCACAGGTGTCTCACAGAGCAAAGCACTTCCTGCGAGCACAGTGCCTGCTTCCCAAGATTTTTTCCCAAGGTGTGTTTGGAAGCTTGTTGGAGCAGCATACCACAGACATGGACCGATTCATTCTTCTCTACTTACAGACACTTTTCTTTCTCAGCCCTCTTCAGTTCTCTTCCTAGATACCAAACTGCAAGGGAGAAATGCTGAGTGCTTCCTGACAGTTGCTATGACTATGACCAGTGGGGATGATTCTGTGCCATCACCTCTTAAATTTATCTTGGTTCCCATATGCAGCAGCATGGACTTTACCATTGCTAGAGAGAAAAGCTTAAATATGTGACAAGGACCACCTAAAGCCCAAAGAATAGCAACCAACATTTGTTAGCTTGAGAACTTGAAGGGAGGAAAGGTCAGTTCCTTGTATCAGACAATGCAGGGCCTCATATTGCTGAAAATCAAGTGATGCTTTTTTTTTCTATAAGGGAGCATAACACAGAAAAATCGTATCTTTTAACTATTGTGAGAAATCAGCTGATGAAACCAAGCTACTTCCTAATTTTGCCGCAGGCTGTGTGCAGGACTGTTCACTCCCAACAATAGGAAGTGTGTTTTGTAGCCAAGAGCTCTCATACATTCCTGTGCCAATGGCTTGTATTAAATTGAGGGATTCAAAATGAGAAGGAAAAAGTATGTGTCTCATCAGTAACATGCCTCATCAGCTCTTTCTTCCCAGAAGGCAGCCAGGCTGACTCCACAGAGACAGAAAGGCCCAAAACAGGGAAAAGAAAGCCCCAACAATTTCACAGCTACTCACACAGAAATGCTTCTGCTTGATAACCTGCTTCTCCTCGGAGTCTGACTAGTTTGACCTGCAAAAGTAGCAGAAAAAAGTTATTACAAAATTCAAGTCTGAACATGAATTTCCACTGAAAGAAGATGAAAGTGAAATGTAAAGTTACAGAAAAAGGCACTTTGGTAAATCTCTCTGCAACACATGCCCCCGAGAAGCTCGTAAATGGTAAATCCTTTATCCTAAAACCTCAAAGGAAAAAAAAAAACGGAGCAAAGTGTATCCTGTCACTCGGGTATAACACAATGTCACATCAAAACAGAAAAATGTCCCTCCTGCCCACCAGCCAGATGACTTGCTGGCTTTTCTGTCCCTCAAAACAGTGAGTGAGGGACAGGCTAGAGGGTGATGTCAGAAAGTGATTTCCAGGCAACAAGGATGAGAGACTGATCACGTCCTAAATCCTACTCACAAAGCGAGAGGAAAAATGAAAAGGCCATAAACAGCAGCTTGGTGGGTCACCAGTCCCAGGGACCTAAAAGCAGCTCTCCAGTAGTATTGGGGCTGGTATTTATTTATTCCCAGGAAGGGGAAGCAGGTGGTGGTGATCCCAAATCTTTGCACTGCCATGGCAGAGCACTCCCTCTGTCCTCCAGGAGCAGCAAATGTCACAGGTCATGTCAGAAAGTGAAGGCAAAGGTGTTTTGCTGATCAAAACTTGTTTGGATCATGAGATTGGGTGAAATGACCCCACGTTTAATCAAGGCATCACCATGGAAACAGGAACCCACCCCATCGCAGGAGCAGGTTTGGGCACTTCCAAATGCTGTGTCTTATCAGTGGAGCAGAGTTTAAGCCTGTAAAAGCAATAAAAATTGTTAGTCATTAACACTGTGAACGTGCTGAAGCGAAAAAAGCACTTTGCCTTTTCCAGGTCTGTTGTGGAAATGAGTAAGTGCAGCTTCCTTTTCCTGGTGGTGGGGGTAAATGAGGTCTTGTTTTTATTTCACAGGAACACAAAGACACTTGCTCACCATTCAGCTTATTGCTGAACACTGAAATCCAGCTGGAACCTCATCTGGAAAAGAAGGTGGCTCTTACCTCAGGTTACTAATTCAATAGCAATAAAATCCTTGAGGTAGAGTAACTCCAAAGGCCAGAACTTTCCACTTTTGCGCTGAATTGATCTGACAAAGTACGAGTTGCCTTGTTTTCACCCAGACCAAACCTGAAGCACTATGTGCTTTATTTGGGGGAGAATGGGGGCTCCCATAGAACATCTATGATAGAACAAAATTCAGACCCCCTCCAGTCCTGGCCTTGCAGCCACTGTGTGTCCTCCAAAGCCATCAGCACCTGCGTGTCCCTGTGTTGTTGCCTGGTGTGGGGGCACTGCAAGCTCTACAAGATAACTCGTGATAGATGTGGTTTGGGATGTCCCTTCGCCCTGTGCTGAGTGCCCTTGGGTGTCTCACTCCTCTCCAAAGACATTCCCTATAACGCTGTAAGCATCACTTTAGACTTTGAATCTCATTATTGGTTTAAAAAGAAAAAAAAGAGAGAGAGAGAGAGAAAGGGAGGTAATTTTATTACTCTTATGGTATGTTTTCCATTATTTGCATAATTGTTTAATGCTAATAAGACAATTAGCAATTCTTACAGCTTAATAATTACCCAGCAATGACTGGCCTATTGTAGCTTAATGAATTTTTTAATTGTTGCTGGGGGTCTTGACATTTTTTGCCCACTATCTTCTTGTGTTAGAGATGCTGTTCATGCAAACAGGGTAATGCCAAAGGCAAGCCACCAACAGCTACACAGGACAGGCAGATATGTTATTATAAAGGTCTGGTTTTAAAAGGACAGGAAATTCTGCTGCTTTAGGACCAAATTATCTAAATACAAGGAGAAATAACACAGAGATCAGTTCACCTTAGGCAAATGCTACCCCTATAGGAGCCAGGCTATTCAGCTAGCATGGAGCTGGCTTTGACATTCCCAAAGCTAACAAAAGTCTTACCATTTTTAGCTTGTAGTGAACTCTCTCTCTAGTTAAGTGTGAATCATACTGTCCTGAACTGTGGTATGGCCAGAAGGAAGTTAATTGAGGGCAGGCAAGTGTTTGGCACTGATGGAGGTCACAGATGAGGTTGGCTGGAGGAAGAGGATGGCAGGGCCCCAGGGACCAGTCCTGGGAATAGACTCCACAGCCCACACTTACCCACAGACGCCAGGTAATGGAGTTTTCCTCTCCTTTCTTATTTTGCACGAGATTTCTTGCATGCTGCTCCTTGCAAAGTGAGGTGTCTCTTTATCTTTTCATGTTTTCAATGGCTGACACAATGTCAATACCTTTAACCATGAAATCCCAGTTACTAGCTGTTACCTGTACACCTCTCCCCACTGTTGATGTAGCAGGTTGGGCAGATTTTCCTCTGAGCTCAGTTTTGGGACTCTTCCAGCTCCCCAATACCAAGCATGTCCCAGAGGCAGCGGCCACTGAGTCAGGAATGTGCAGGCACCTCCCTGGTTAGTCATGACCTGCTCGTGGCCAAACTCACATGGTGCTCCTGGATATCCCTCACAGTTCCTGGGATGCACAGCCCTGTCCAGAGATGGGTCAAACAGCCACAACCCAGGGCCACATTTCCAGCCACATGGAGTCTGGCAGGAGCATGGTATGGCCAGGTTAGAGATGCTCACTTGTGCTCAGCCAAGCAGTGAAGGTCTGTCATGTGCATGTTGGACCAGTGTCCATTCCCCTCCTAAGGCTGCCACATCTGGGCCATAAAAACATGATGTTTAGATCAGGGGTGATAAAAACATGTATCTTTGCAGCAGAGACAAGTAATGTGCAGTAGGAAATCATCATACAAGGTACATGGTGTTTGCAGGGGATATGGGATCCCCTGATGCTTGCAGGGTGTGGAGTGGGACGTGGTCACTTCTGTAGGGAAGCAGCTGGGCTTTGGGAGCACCCAACCGTAGGTGAGGAGTTGTCACATCCCACCCCTCCCAGTCCTCATCTCTCTTGCTGCAGTCTGCCTGCACCATGCCACCACCTCCTCCCAGCCACACTGGGGCCTCTTCCCAGCCTCAGTTCAGCTATTCCTGCCCCATCCTTGCCAGACAGCGCTCAGGGAAAGGGCTCTGCAGTCCCTCAGCTGCTCCAGGACTGCCCAGCTCCTCCTGGGCTCCCTTCACTCCTCAACCCTGTACCACCCCTACCCAGTGCCAGACATGCAGGCACCCAAGCAGGGCCAGCTGATGCACAAGGGTTGGGCCAGCCCTGCCCTGAGCTGGGTGCAGCCACAGGATGCAAACAAACCTGTCACCAGCTTTCCCTTCACTTCATGCCTCCCCTACAGCTGGGATGGGATTCCCAGTGTAACTGAGAAGACAAAATGCCTCCCCCTGGGATAGTGTTAAGTACATTCCCCAGCCCCTGACATAAGCCCTGGCAGCCCAGTTTCCCTAAGAAGTTCTTGACTACAGAAGATCATAATAGAAAAGTGTCTAAGCCAGGATTTTGCACCATTTTGGGATGTGCTTGCCTGTAAGGCAGATGGGAGCAGTGACTTGCACTGGGTGAGTCATGGGGGCCTCCAAGCTTGGCCAGGAGAGACCCTGCAAACCTCCTCACCACTCCTCTTCTGAGAAAAGCACCAGCTCTTTTAGAGAGAGGAGATGGCCCCAGCCCCCAGGAGGAGCCCAGCAGACCCATGAAGGGTGACATTGTCAGCTCAACCAGGGTGGGAGGAGAGAAGGTGCTCAGCCAGGCAGAGATGAAAGTTGCAGAGCACAGGTTAAAAGGCGGGTGAGTGTCAGGCCATCAGTGCTGCTGTCACCAACCATGTCAGAGCTGTCACGGCTGCCTTCCCAGACAGCAGCAATGGGCTCCTGCCCTGAGCTGTCTTCGCACAGCCAGGCACCCCCTGACAGTCCTGTTCTCAGCTCTGATCTGGTTTTGATGATGTGTTTCAAGCCAGGGCAACCTGCTTAGCTCCAGTGGGTTAAAGAAAAGGGTCACAGCAGAGCAAATGCATCGTGGGAACCTTCAATACAGCAAAAAGCAGAGAGATCAACAAATCACAGATGATGTTTTTTGTACTGGGACATCTCTGGGAAGGCCCAGTTCTGCAGAGTAACTTCCACCCACATTCTCTCCCTCTGAATTTGTTTACTGATCTCCCAATTTGTTTACTGATTGTTGGTGCTGCTAAAGGGATGCTCCTTCCACCTTCACAGACACATCTCTTTCCACACTGCTCTGCAAAACCTAGCTGTCCTGGTCCAACGGGTCATGAAGTTGTTCTGCCAATACCCAAGCATGCCCTGTTCCTCCAAAACAGGCATCCCAGAGCAAGTCTGCTCACCACAGGCATTGCCAAACAGGCACAGTAGAATTTGGGACCAACTGGGCTGTTTGTTTTTGCCTATAAATATTCCCAGCTGCAGCCCTGGAGCAGGATTTCTGGAAAAAAAGCCCCAGTTGCAGGGAGGATCTCCCCCAGTGCACCCCTACTGTGTTTGACTCACTGCCTCTGTGCAGTAACAGTCTTGAGACACTTCCCTCGCTCCTTGATTCAAAGTCCTGTGAAAAGTCCTTTTCCAGCCAGTCCCACAAGTTCCCAGCTGCTTTAGGCCCACAGCAGCACCAACTACCTCTCTGCTCTGACAAAGTGAGCAGTGCCTTAATAATGTCTGATAAGGGACTAAGGTAAGGGTTCCTAGTGAGATTACTGGCTCCCCTTGGACAGGCGTTAATCCGGCTGTCACTGAGCCCCTCAGGAAACCCATTCCACTGACTTGATCTCCTTCAGCTGTTCCTCCACATAATTTATATGGAGCTAATTGCCACAGTAGTGGCTCCGGATGCGAAGCAGATGCTGCTGAGGAAAAGAGCATGTTGCATCCATAACTGATGGCTCTAATCTCTATTTAAAGTTAAGGCTACTTACAGTTGATGGGAGGTTCAGATCTCCCCCTTTTCTTCTCCATCTCTCTGCAAAGCCAGCTGGACATTCATTCATATTTTGACACTAGCAAAAGTGCTCAGCTGTGGTATTCCTCGTGTGCAAGGACAATATTTCTCCACCTGGCCACCGGTGAGGTCACAACTGTTCCTGCCACCAGCAAGGAGATACAGATTTATTTACAGCTACCTATAAAATTCCTCCAGGATCTTTGTCATTAGAGTACTACAGAGTTTCTCTAGTAACAAGTCGAGTGCCAGAGGAATAGAGACAAACAATGTGAGAACAGACTGGTGACTAGAATTAGGTGAGGCTGGAGAACAAACATAAACAGCAGCAATTCCTCTGTAGCAGGGGGAAGAAAGACTCCTCCTTTTGTGTCCTAAAATGACAGCTGGCAAATAAGCCATCACCCTTATCAGCAGGCAAGGACCAGACAGCAGCAGTCAGCAGAGTGGAGGGAGGAACTGGCAGATCCCAAAGAGGAAACCCAGCTGCTTGTTCAAAGACTCCACTGTGACTGTGGCCAGCTGCTGGCATCTTTGCAGATGTACCAAGAAGTTTGTTTAATTTGTTTTCAAACAAATAGAAAAAAGAACCTCTTAAAAGTTGTCCTGTCAGTGGTTGGTGCTGACCAAACTCATCCACGATACCCTACTGACCCTTCCAAACCTCCTCTGCTTCCTGCATATCCTGTAAAAGGCCAAGACAGCTCTGTGAGCACTTGGTCATGGAGAAAAGTCTTCCAGAGATGCTTTGTCCAGAATAACTAGACTGAAGAACAGGGGGAGAAGGATGTCAAGCTACACCCAAGGGAGCAGAAAAAGGCGTAATGGAAACAAAGAGAATTTTAATTATAAAATAAAAAAACCCCGAACACCTATCCCCAGAAACCAGTGGTCTCTCCCCTTGCACAGATCTGCATGTTCCTTCCAACACAGAGAGTGCAGACACTTCAAGTGCAAGGGCCATCACTTCCTTCTGCTCTCCCAGCAGCTCTGGAGAGTCAAAAAACCCCGAACAACAAACTGACAGCGACTGCTCCAAGACTGCTTCCATGAAGAAAGTGGTCCCTGTTTGGCACAATGTTCAGGAGATTTTTCTCCCACAATAATGGCATCTTAGCCAGGCAGATTGATCCTTGCCCTTTTATGATCTTCAGTCAGCACACTCTCCTTTTCCAGCACAGTCTGGCCTGCCGTATCACCTCTTTGAGTCTCCAGCACATGGATTGCAATACACTGTCTTCTTAGAGGGCTTTAGTGCAGCAGATGAGTTCATTAAATTAATTCCTCTGGAAGTGGAGCTCCCAGAACCATGTCTTCATATCGTGGCCTCCATGTGCAGAATCTTCAAGGCCTCTGAAATCTGAGAGCTGGTGTCAATCTGGCCGTACATGCCCACCAGGAAGGCTCTGTGCAGTAACACTGCTGCATGCTCTGTGAAAGGGACAGACAGCATGAGACTGGCCCAAGAGCTCCAGCGTGCAAGCAAGAGCAACCCACCAACAAACACTGGGGTGAACATTTACAGCTGCACAAGAAATTCTCTCCTTCCATGAGACCATGGCAGAATCCACCCTCTAACAGCTCTGTGGGTATGTGATCACATGAGGGATCACAACTCAGAGAAAATTGTTAAGGGAGCAAATCTACTTCAAGGAAGACTCCCTTGTGTCTACGACCCTGATTTTCTGAACAAAGCTACTATTGGTATAGATGCCTGTTTGATGGCCTGGTCTAGGCAACACTTGGCAACTTTCCAGGGGGGCTGTTCCCAGCACAGGATCCCAGCTTTGACCCTTGTGAGGCCAACAATGACCCAAAGGTGGCAGATCTCAGCTTACCCTGGCAAAGGAGGGTGTACTCAGGCAGGTTCCTCAGTGCTGTCTGCACCACCTCAAAGTCTCGGCTGCCAAGGCAGTACATGTAGGTGGGAAGGAAATCTGCAGCAATGCTGGGAGTGAAATATGACAGTGTCAGTACAATCCAGATTATGAGTCAGGATAGCCTAAATTCCAGTGGTCCTCACCTGGGGTTGTTCTGAATGGAGCGCAAGGCCAAGCTAAAGGCCAGGTTTCGGCAGGTATCCTCTGATGAACTCATCAGCTTCTGTAGGTTTGTCTGAAAGATGGACAAATTTGGATCACAGGCCCATCCAGGGAACAAAAACTCAGACTGGGGCTATCACCCCTCCACACCAATCCAGCTTTTCACAAATCCAGCAGGTACTGGCTTGATACCAGAAATCCCTCTCTATAAGGATTATCCTGGTTTTGAATACTTTTAAGTACCCTTCTGTAATCTTACTCCATGTGGGACAGCTGAGTTTTCTCTAGGTTTCAGTTTTTCAACAGAGCTGTTCTGTTCTCTCCTTGCCCCAATACTGGGAAGAAAACAGAGCATTAATTCTTCCTCTAACATAAAGTGGATGATGGCAGACCCAGTATGCAGTGGGGCGAAATACTGCCTACTCTCAGAAGGCGTGACTAAAGATAATTTTTTCTTAAGATGCTGCAACAACCACCCCAAAAGCAGAGGAAGGGTAGTGCTTAAGCTGGCTGTGCAACACAGACACTGGTGAAAAGAATCCTTTCCTTCCAGTGGCAGTTGGAGACACCAATACTCACAGCAAAAAAGGAGAGAATTTCTGGCCTCCGTCTGGACATTTCATCAATGTCTGTCAGCACTTCCAGGATGTCTGGGGGAAGACACAGGTTGAAAGGGTGACTGAAATTCACTGATCCAGCAGAGGATCTTTCCATTTTTCCCTACAAATCCAATCTCCCAGGCAGTCAAGTTTTTCCACCTGCACACAGAGTGTGTACTTAAGGCAGTTCTTCAAAAAGGAGAACAGGGATGTGCCAGATCAGCATATCCCAACCTGCCCAGGCAGAGGTGACCAGCACTGTCACATGGAGTGGGGCATGAGGTTTCTATTCCAGAACACCCTCTTCTGCAACTGAAAGATCTTCACAGAGTGTGTCTTTTAAAAACAGTGTCCAGGCAGGACTTTTCCCTTCTGTTCTTCCTTGGAAGGAAAACTGTCACCTCAATACTATGACTTAGGTTTGAACACTGGACACTTGTAATTTCAGAAGACCTTTGGAGAAGATTATTATTCTCCTTTGCCAGGTTAACATGATTTTCTTCCGTGAAGGCCCTTTGGAGATTTCTAACAAATCTTGCTTCTCATCAGTTTGCTATTTTTCTATCATGAAACATGGCATTTCTTTCAGCACTCCAAACCTGGCTCAACATGAACTGCAGCACTCCTTGAATTACTCATACTATCTCCCAAAACACTTAAAAGATCCTTAAAGAGCCCCAAAGCAGACGCAGTTGAAGTACTGCTGAGCTAAATGCTAACAGCGTCATAGGAAGCCTCTGTCACAGAATCACAGAAGGTTATGGACAAGTTAATCCAAAAATGAACCAACATTCTAACTGCTGAAGACTTCCAACACAAGACTGAAACAGGATACTAGCCTGTAGCTGACAGGTAAGTAACAGTGTTGGCAAATGTCTGCATTTTCCATTTTCCCCTGTGTCTTTGCACAGCTCTGCAAGTCCTCACTTACCCTCCACCGTTTGGCCTCTAGAAAGCCTCTTCATGTAAGGGGCCATTTCAGTTGGTGTGAGAGGAGTGAAGAGAGATACACTGACAAGAGGGAGTGAGCCAGCTGCTGCTTCATCTGGAAGAGAGAAAGAGAGAGAGAGCAGGTCACTCCTGACAGTCTGTGGGCTGCCCAGTATTCCCTGCCACTGCAGTGGTGTATCATGTCCCAGCCAACAATACTGTAATAGAACTCCTGGCTCTCACACTATCTCCAACCTCACTGCACCTCCTGGCACCCCCCTCAGCTGACACTGAGAAGAAAGCTTCATAAGCTCTTTTAATACTGAATAATTTTCCCATGCAAGATGTAAACAGTGGAGGAGTGGATGCGCCCTTACAGTCCTCCAAGAGGTCAATCATTAAGGGTGGCTGAGAAAGACAAAATCCACAACTAGGAAACTCGCCTTTGTTAAGGGTTATCCTTCTGCTCCCGTAGTGATACCACTGGCAGGAAAACAGATTAACCCATCCCAGGTACTGGTTGCCAGTTGCTGAGCATACGAGTGCCATTCTCCACTCTAACACCCTTTCTCTAAGCTGTTACAAGAATGACCACAACATGCAGCCCATTGTAAGGACTTAGCTCCAAAACATACTGCAGATTCACCAGCTGGAGTAACTCTTCCCCTGCCCAGACTCACCATCCTTCTCTTCATCAGAGCCCCTGTCCAAGGTGCCACTCTTACTAGGCAGACTCAGCCCAGCCAGGAGGGACTTCAGCATTGCTAGGTCACTGTTGTCTGATGACAGGTCACTGAGGGAGAGAGGTGGCACGTTTGGCTTTCAACACAAATAAGGGCATGAGGACAAGTAACAGTACAGATAGGTAAAATAAACCAAACAGTTTCTCAGAAGCAGAAACAAGGTTTTTCCTTTCATCATAACTGGAACTCAAATGCATTTTCCCCACATATCTGCAGGAAGGACCCTGCAGCCACCACTCCAGGGAAAGACCCTCCAGCTGCCCCTTTGGAAACAACTGCAGGTACTACAATACCCCAGTAGGACATTTTGGCCATTGTATAAGTTAGAATCATTATCTGACTTCCTTGGGCGCAGTTTTCACCTATAAAAATGGGATATGCCTAATAGAGAATTAAGGGAGCTAAGGATGAAAAAGTCCCATATTAACAGCTATTTTGTCACATTCTCTTGCTGTCCTCTGATTAGCTTCTGGCAGTCTGACTGTGCATGGGCTAGCCAGCATAAGGAAACTTACTGGAGTGGATCCGAGTGCTTCTGCAAGAAGGAGACAGCTGCCTGGGCATTGCATGTGATGTACTTGTGGATAAACTGGACAAACTTGCTGATGAAGGCAGCCAGGTGCCGCGAGGATTTTCTGTAGTTCTGGGAAAGGACCAACAAGATGAGAGTTAACCAAAAAAATGCAGCGATGCACTGCCCATCCTGCACCTCTGGGTACCAGGGGGCAGTTTCTTCTCTCCTGCCTCCCCTTCAAGCTCTCTAAGGTACTTTATGCACTTTTTTTGTTCTCAGGCATGTGAAGGTTTTCCCTCCAAATGGGAAGAGCTGGGCTGGCCCTGTGTTACACGAGCTTCCCCATCTAGTGGCCAGACACACGAAGGGAAGCAGGGATTTTCCTACCAGCAGCAGACGGATGAAGGACAGGAGACAGTCCCAGAGTGCCGCCTGGTGCTCGTTCTGGAAGACCTGCGGCTGGAGCAGCTCCAGGATCCCCAGGACATGGATGAAGAAGGTCAAGTGGTTTTGCTGCCTGAACTCCTGGAAATTGAGGTGAACGCGGCCGTGCAGCAGTGCTGCAATCATTGGCAAGTGCCTGAAACACCAAACAAGAAAATCCAGATCTATCCTCTTTCGAGGAGCATGTTGCTACAGTTCAGTTCCTGAAAGGCAGCATCCCTTATCCTCTCTCAGGATTCTGGACTTGGTCTGTGTATCTACAGACTCAGCAAGCCCCATTTCCCACCCATATTCTGTTCTCTGGTCTCCAATTCTGAGAATATTATTTCCTGACAGACATGGAACCAAAAAGGGTGCAGCCTCATGGTAAGAGATAAGACTTTGCAGCCCTTTCTCTTGAATTCTGTACATGAAGGTGAATTCTCTCACTGTGATCATGATTGCTGCGAGTTTGTTGCCCTTCTAGGACTTTGCAATGAACCCCAGCCAGAGAGAGGGAGAAAAGAGAGAGGTACCTAAGGAGGAGGATGGGATGAGCCACAGCCAGCTTCCTGCAGGCCATATTGGCATCCCACACGCGGCTTTCAGATGACTTAGAGTCACTGGTGTCTGCGAGGAGGTTAATGAATCTGTGAACCAAGGCATCAAGCTAGAAGAAAAATAATGAGTCAATCATTAAGAAGTTTAGTGTACAATCCAGCCTGTGGCTCTTCAGCAGTGTTTCCCAATTCCTTTCCAGCTACAGAGGGGGGTTAAAAGAAATTATTTTCAGGTAGAATCTGTGAGAATATGCAACGTTCCAGCTGGCACAGGATCTGAAGCCACAGTCCCTACAGCCATCAAAGCAGGATCAGACATCTGCACACTTGTGCTTTACAGAAGTCTTTGGTGCACAGAAGCTTGTGGAGTTTATACTATTTTATAGAAGGACACTGCAAAATAAACCACACCAGAACTCTCTGCTCCTGAGAGTGCAGGCAGGGAAGGGATAACAGAAGAGCAAGGCAAAGAAACCAAAGTCACCCAGGAAGCTTTTGTCCATCCTTGCCTTCTAAACTGGGCATCAAGGTAGCATCTGCTCTGCACACACAATTGGAAAGGGACTTTCCTAAGCCTCTAACTTTACCTTGCAAGTGCTACTGTCTCTGGCTCCTTCACTGGTAAGAAGCATCTCAGGCATAGGCACAAGCAGCTCAGGTAGCTGCAGGTATACCTGCAGCAGAAGGTCCTGGCAACATTTTCCCACAGAGCTAAAGGAAAAAGGGAGAGGTCAGCCACTGGTTACTACATTAGTTCTACTAGTAAACACCCCAGACCCATCAGATTCGTAACAGCCTTCCTGCACGTGGCAAAAAGACCATGTAAAAAGAGCAGCCACCACTAATCTCAATGAGTGTTTTTTTAAGTCTTTGTTTCTTTTGAACTACTCAGATCATTTACCATCTACAGGGATCCATCCACAGTCTATGGGAATCATCATTATCCAAATTAGGCCATTTGGAGTTAGAAAACTGCAGTTACAAAGGGGCACAGGACAAGAAAGCTCTGCTTACATCTCCAGTGAAATCCCTGCACATGGTACTCATGGTTAGCCCCATCCCAACTGGAAAAGAAGTCAGAACCACAACTATTCAGACTAGCCAACATGTTGTCTACACACCTGAAACCTCTGTAGATCCCTGGCAGATCCTAGTCTGTACTGGGAGGCAATTCAATGCAATAGCAACTGAGATTACTCAGTATCTTTCCTAATATCACCATAAATAAGGTTGGAATTAGGTCAGTTCCTTTCACTGCCACAAAAACATCATCTTCCTGTTCTTTCCACAGCCCTAAAATAGCTGTTAGGAAACAATCTGGTCTCCATTCAGCTTTGAGAGCAATCATAACAGTCAGAAGCAGGATGTATTATGAACAGTGACTCAAGGAATGAGTAGACTAGAAATCCCACGTTAGGAACTAGCAATTAAAAATAAGCATTGCCTTAAAGAAAGGGGGGGAAAAAAAAGCATGGCATCATCCCGATGTCCTAAAAGCACAAGGGCCTTTAAACTTCACTTTTGAAGTTAACTTCCTTGTCCAACTACCCCTTAAAGTGACCTATTATTCCCCCAAATCTCTGGGAGGATAGTGTGCACTTTTCATATGGGCTCTGGAACATGATATTCTTAATGAAGACATACTGGCAAGTCTCATCATTACCTGACTGCTTGTGTCCAAGAACTAAAATTACAGCAGACAGTGCTCCCCATTTGCAGCCTCACCTGCTTCCCCACTGCTGGATGCAGTTGGTCAGATATTCTGTTACTTTTTTGATGTTCTCCAGGTCCCCATGAGAACAACTGAGCAACAAAGGCAGTCGAGACTGGATGAGTGTGCAGGAGGCCTCGTCAGTGTTCTGGTATCTGGTCTCTGCTTCAGCCAGGATCAGCTCCACCATGCTGATCAATTCTGATGCCTTCAGGTGGAGCACGAATTCCTCACGGCGCTTCTGTAATGCAAAAGGGCAGCCCAAATGACTCCACACCAAATTCCAAGATCCTTACTTCCTTCTAGACATGCCTTCCCCAACTGGAATGGAATATCTCTTAGAATTAGGCGTAAGAACTGCCCCATACCTTGAGCTCTGAAAGCACCACAGCCACAACTGAAACCTCTTTATCCCTCCACTTTCTGAATTCATTTACTTCCATCCCAGCACGTGTGATGGGTCAAAAATCATAATTCAGTCACCAAAGCAAAGAAATTCTGTGGAGAAGAGATACAACCCTCTTTTCTTTGTAAAATGGAAATTATCCCACACTGGGTTTTAGCATGCTTGCCACTCTAGCCTTGTGCCTTTAACAGATATTGTGGCAATTGCTGCAGGGGAAATGCCAAGCAGGCAAACTTTGTGTGTTCATATCAGCTTTTTGGACTCCAAACTGCCACTGTAATATTTCACATAGCAGAGCAGCTAAGTAACCAGCTGAGGTACAGGCAGCAAACTTGGCACGCTGCACCTGAATCACTCCAGCCACCTCTTGGCCGTGGAAAAATCAGGCACTGTGAAAACATTGCCTCTCACTCCATCCAGAGAGGAATCTTAGAAGAACTGAACCAATACCTGAGGAGTTCTCTGGTCCCTTCCCTGCCAGATCCGAGGAATGTGAATACAGGCCCACAAGAAATCTAAGGATGCAGTTGGGTCAAACCTGCCAGAAGACAAAAGAAGACAGATTTGCAATTAGAGTCAACACAGCCCTCAGGCAGCACACAAACACATGGAAGCATCACTAAACATGATGCGTGCTGTGAAGAAAGAAACATCTGCAAATGTAAAAATAGGCTCCATTAAGTCCCGAGAAGGGGTTTGGTTCTGTTCCCAGATTATGACTAAATATTCGTTGCAATAAGCATAGCACAGGATACAGAGCAGAAAAAATGGCATTTAGCAAGTGTAGGGGCTTCATGGAGCCTTGTGCCACGAGGCCAGGAGCTGGTCATGAACACAAACAGTTGGTACAATCAGACAAGTGACCTTACTGGCTCAGTGTATGGAACATCCTATCATAGATATTATCTTGGATTGCAGAAACTTGTGTAATTTTGAGGAAGAGATCAACAATAAAATAATAAGCAAACTGAAATACTACCAGCTTTAGAAGTATTGCTGTTATTAGGTGTTACCTTTTCCAGGTCCACAAGTATAACAAGTTTAAGCATAATACTGCTACAGTGGCTCTTCAGTATTTGAGAGCTGTGTATTGAAGCTGAGACCCAGGGCTGCTCCAGAGAGCAAAACTGGGAGCCTGATGGCAGGAAGGGTTTAGAGAAAGACTGACAATGGAGTTTAGTACAACTAAAAGATTCAGCAGAGCCTGCCCAGGTACAAAGACAACCCTCAGAACGCCATCCAAGGCATCTTGCAAACTGTGTTCCTAAAGATTATCAACAAGGGCAATGCAAGATGGATTACTCATGATTAGCACTTCCTGTTTAGAACATAGCCAAATCTTTATGTACTGCTTCCATCAAACAGCAGGTAATATTTGTGTCAAGGTGCACAAATCAGCAGGACTGAAATCAGCATCTTTCTCACAAAGCCTGTTTTTGGCTGAGTTACATCTCCTGGCAGACGCATCATGGAAAATGGCAGCTCTTGTTCTCTCTCAGACAGCGAGTGGCCAACTCAAACCTCTTTGCTAGGTCTGAAAAGCAAGACTCACCTTTGCTCCCTGTTTCTGCCAAGCAGAAGCCTGATGCACTGGTGCAGCGTGGTCCAGCTGGATTGGTGGGTCAGAAGAGCCAAGAGGTACGGGCGGAAGGAGGGCACCTGGGACCCTGCCTGAAAGGACCAAACAAGGAAGAGATGTAATAAATAGATCCTTGCAATGAGGTGGATGTAGGAGTTACTATGTGCGTATTGTATAAAGATGATGATCCAGGGAGAAGCAGCAAACTTTAAGATTTAGGATTTGAACTGCAGTACTTTCTAATAGAACACAGCATCAGCCACGAAGTTCAGTTTCAGTCTTAGCTTTGGCACAGCACTTCTGGGCAACCTATTGATCTGTCTGCAAAAATATCAATGAAAACGCAGCTGGCTGGCCTACTATGGGACGGTGTTGTGTCTGTAATGCACTTTGAGGTCCTGAAAACAACACAGCTCAGATGACACATAGGTAAAACAAAACATAAGCTTTGCACTTAGAAGAATGCACAAGAACTTCCCTCCTAGTCAGCCTGTTCTGTTTTGGAACTCATATACATAAACTCATCACATACAAAACATAAAACTACCCCTTGTCCCATTTCCAGGTACAGGTCAGTGCCTCTGAAAGGTGGTTTCAAGCGCAGCAGTCCCTCTACCCAACAACTCTTACTTTGTTCCAGGAGAACAGTAGCTTCTGCTGGAGGTCAGGGCAGCTGCTGATCACCTCTGGGTCCAACATCTCCAGCCAGTCATTGAGAAGGCCAGAGGCAGGCCCTGGCCAAGCTGATTCAGCACTGTGGAGAGAACAAAGCCAGTGTCACTGGTGGTAAAAGGCACCCAGACCTACCAGTGAATTCCCATCATTCCCCAGGCTCACCTACAACTGTCGACCTCCTTCTTCACTGGTGTTTCTTCTTTGTCCTGGAGCAACAAGGAGCTCACCACAGCAATTGGTTTCATGGCAGGACACCTGGCAGTGGTCTCAAAAGTAGCTGAGAAGAGGACAGTCAGGAGTTCCTCCAGGTATGGAGAATGAGTTTCAATCAGACCTTGAAGGACTAGCAGAGGGAGAAGGATTCACTCAATAACTTCAGGGTGTGGTGCAAGGTATAGAACCTTACAAGTATTATTGCTGATAGCATGGCTCAGTGAGGAAGAGGGAAGCCATTTTTATCTGGGATAGTAGGCTTCCATTTCTCTTTTTTTTTGTGGAAACCAACTGTTTGCTGAGAGACTTAATCCCAGCCCCAGATCACAGTTTATAAACCCACATACAGTAGGTGGGAAGGAGGTGATACAAGATTAGGACCAAGCTTAGATCAGCTCATATTTTCTGATCCAGGCACAAGGCAGATTCCCACAGCCTGCACAGCAGGCACTCCCTTGCTAGGCTAGAAGTTAAACCAGCTGCTGCAAGGGGAAAGGAGACCAGAAGGACATCCATACCTTTGCTGATGAGCTCCGGCTCCACATTACACTTCTCTCCTGATTTCAGGGTTGCAATGATGGCACGTACTGTGGAGCTGATCAAGTCAGGGTCATGACGGAAGGTCAGAGCTTCTGTGAGATGCAAGAAGCCACCTCGAACTGTAAAGAAATCACAGCACTGGCATCACAGAGACACGCCAGTTCCCACATCAGACTTCTCTTCTACAGATGCCGCATGTGGCTCCAGGACACAACTACTCAAACATCAAACACACCAGAGTCTACTGCCATTTACTCCCATCAAAACCCTTGACAGCTCTCCTGCATGTTACACGTGGCAAAGACAAAGCTCTGTAACCACAAATCATTTCCATGTCTAACCTCTTGGTTACGGACTCTTCCTCCCAACAGATGGCAGATGAACAACTTTACAAGTCATGCGGTGACTTTGCTCCAGAGACATTCTTTCATTCTCATCTACCAGGACTACAGCTCACACAGAATTCCTGGCCTGAGAAATTGGAAGTTTTTCCTGAGAGACCTGCCGTGCTTGGTGTGGTGCTACCAGGTGTCTAATGCAAACCCCTCAAGCTAAGTCACTTGTTCACATCCTCAAGGAGTTTCTACAGCACAGTATAATACTTTTGCCACTCCTTAGGACACCTCTCTAAAGGCTGCCCATCACACTTCCTGCTCTGAGCGCAGTTCTGTTTCTGTCCTCTTCTTGGCCCACTTTGTCCCCTCTGAGTCCCATAAGCTGCCCAGTGCCAGTACCATCATTGATCCTGTGCCTTGAGGAGTACTGCACAGCAAAGGCCTTCAGCTGACCACGCAGAGGACCCTCTTCCACTGCAGGATTCTCCAACCACTGCAGCATCTGCATGAGCACTTTGAAGAAGAGTGAGGAGAAGGCAGTGTCCTGTGGCATGCAGCGCTGGGGAGTGCAGCAAAAGACACTAGCTTAAACACACATCAAGAATACAACAAAGATGTCAGGAAAGATGCAGACAGTGGCAGACACTGCCAAGAATACACAGAGCACACCTATTGTTGGACCACAGCTCACTCAAATGGAGGCAGCAGCTTTTAGCGTAAAAATGCAAACCAGAAGACTCAGTAACACATGAAATACCTCTCCCAGCACGACTAAGGGTAATTTTGTGCCTTCCTTCATCACGAGGAAAGGAATGAGATACTTCATTGGATAAATCTCAGCTTGTTCTGAAGACTTTCTGTTTCTTCCCCACCCCTGTATACTAAATGCTTCAAAAATCACTCACCTGGTACTGGTAGAGCTGGCGCATCAGCGGGCAGGAGATGAAGTGGTGGCGGTGCATGGCCATGACCAGGGCACCGCTGTGCGGGGAGTTGAGCAGCGCGGCCACTGCCTGCAGGAGCCGTGCCGTGATCCCGGGGACCTGAGCGTTCCCCTGGCGGATGCGAGCCAGCTCCTGCCCCAGGGCCTGCTGCAACGCCAGGGCAAGCGGGCGCAGGTTTGAATTCTGCCACCGTGGGTCTGGGTTTAGCGGGAAAAGCTGGTAGGATACAAAAGGGTGTACAACAAATATTTACGACAAATATTTATGACAGCAAATGAAAGGACTTGCGGTATTATAAACATCCTGAGGCAGAGGACTGATTTACCTTTTACAATTATAGCAGCTGTAGGCTAATGGAAACCTTTAATATTTTAATGCCTGGTACATGAACATAAGCAGCATCTCTGCAACCCCAACATCACTATAAACACTGACACTGCAGAGGAACCACACTACCCAAACACAGACAACCAACTTGGCCAATTAATTCCCTATAGGCTCCTTCTGGAGTCAATGGAGAGAAGGAGGCTCTGCAAGCAGACAAGCCAGAGTACAAATGCTGTTTGCACACAGCTTTGCTGCCAAGGCCCTGTGAGCATTTCACAAATCCTCCTTCCACTGCTGAGAGGCAAGGCACTATACACAGAACAAACAAGGTGCAGAGACAGTAACATGCTAGTAGGCACTGATAGTACCAGGCAAAATCAAAAGCCACATGATGTTCCAACTACAACAAAAAAAATCCTGCCATCAATTCCACCAGGCTGTAATGGTGCAGCCTCATTGTATCAGTGCTTTCATACTTATAGCTTGCAAACACTGCAGGAGGAAGGGGTCACAAGATGCAAGTATAAGAGAAACGGATTTTGCAAAGCTGCTGCAGGGAAGCAGCTGATCAGCTGGAGGTTACAACAGTACCTGCAGAAAGATGCCTGCCAGATCATCTTCTGGGCCCAGAACGTGGACCTGGCTCAAGGCCCGGATCCGGCTCTGACTTTGAGAGTTCTCAGGACTAGATTTTGACCTTGCAGTCTCAGCACTGTCTGCAAGAGGAATAAAAGAAAGGAAAATGCTGTTATGATAACTAGCATCTGGAGCCCCAACACTGGATCACCTTCAGCTTTACAGTCTGTAAGTACTGAGGAATTCAGCAGCTTTTCTCTTGAGTCCAAGCAAGACCTATTTATTTTTCCACATCACTTGGAAAAATTCATTGTAGTAAACTCCAAAAATATTGGAATTTCTTCCTTTGCCAGGAGCAAGAAACTCTAGCAAGGCTAGGTGTCTAACTGTAGCTTGCTGGTATATTACAACACAAGCACTTTTGAAGACAGCTCTCCCTGTCCCTCTCAACAGCAAAGAAGGAGGGAAGTTTGGAAGGTGACTTGAAAATTTAGACAGTACCTCGGCGGGCTGGTAAGGAGGCAGTGAGCAGGGAATGGAAAGTCTGGCCTCCTGTTGCCCCTCTCTCATGTTGAACCTCCACAAGATGAGCCATATAGTCTGAAAAAAGGAAAAAATAAGAACACATCATTATCTCATCCTCTTTAGTAAAGCAGGACAGAATTGGCTGTTTGTACAACTCCCACAGACCAGAGAATCTGCTCTTCCTATGGACTTTGTAAATGTGATGCCTTAAAAACTTTCTTTCTTTTGCAAAGTACTTCCAAAGTACTTTTTAGACTCTGTACACTCCAATCCACAAAATCCTTCTCTATTTGAGGAAATATAGCCAAGGGCCATCCAGATAAGCACTAGCGAGTTATCCATACTGATAAGCTGCCAAAGCAGTCCGTGCACAGGGTTTGTTGAACTTGGATTTTTTCAAGGAAGCACAGGAGATACTCATCATGAAAACTGTTCAAGAAGTAGTAAAATGCCTAGTCAGCCTCATCTGAAGCTCTTACTCTTGTCCATGATGTTCTGCTCCAGTGTCTGTGGGTCATGAGATACTGCCTGATCCAGATACTGCAGAAGTTTGCTCATGCTGGAAACTGGGATTCCAAAGGACTGAACAAAGAGAAGCAGCTGCTGTGGCTCCAGGTCCTGCAGGGCTGAAATACACAAACACTTAGTCCTCAGACCTTCAAATTGCCCATGGAGGGTCATCTTTATTATCATCATCTGATATTTCTGCTTTTGGCTGGACCAACAGTGACACATTAATGATAGGGATGCAGAAAGCCTAAAGCCAGAAGTCAGACAGCTGCCTACTATGTTTTCTTTCCCCTGCAAATCATTGCCATCTTATTGCATCTTCCAGTTAATTCACTCACTGGCTAATTTTATCTTCTGTTTAATTTTATTAGAACGTCAGTAACACAATCATTCGTATTAAAAAATAACTTCCACCCTATCCGTTGATGGCTGCAGGCAGGAATTATTGTTTAATTCAATCACTGGCTATAGACAGCTGTCATTTAATTAGTTAAATGGGACAAAAGCTTTGAATACCAAGAAGAGAGCATTGATGAGCATTGCAAAGCCCAAAGCAACTAACAAGCCTACCTTACATCCTTCAGACACAGATTTCCACACTGCAAGCACAGCATGCCCTATGGAAGCACCATGTGTCTACTGTCTGGTGACTGCATAGCTTAGTCCCATCTGAATTGTTATAAAAGAGATGAGTCTCCAAATCAGAGTCCTCCATTTCCTTTAAAATACACAGAAAGGACACTATCCATATAGACTTGCTCCCTTACTTTGGAAGTAATAGTGACTGATGGCTCCACTGAACACCATCTAAGTAGGATAGCTGGACACACTTGAGCACTCTCCCTTTCCTTTCAGGAGGTCTGAAATACCACCAAACAGGCCAAGGCTCACCTGCATCCACAAGCCGTGGGACCTCAGAGCGGATCATGCGCAGCTTCAGCCAGTCAGGGAGCAGCAGAGCCTCCTCTGAGGTGTCAACCAGGAAAGCAGTAGGGAGGGGTTTTTTCTCCGGGAACCATATATCCAGTAGGGTATAAAAATCACCATCCCCTGCTTAAGAGTGGATACAAAATTATTTCCCATGTTCACAAACACCCAGACCACCCTGCCCTTCTCTATTAAATCAATACACCAGAACACATCATCATTTTAATATTCCCCACTGTTTGCAGAAGGAAAATCAGCCTGTAAATCCTTCACTCTCTGCAGCAATATTCTGACAAATCTTACAGCTACAAACAAGTACTGCAAGAGACAAGCGGGTGAGTAGAAGGATTAGCATCAGCCTGACCTGTTAGGAGATGGCAGATAAAGAAAAGGCTCTCTATATTGCCCACAACCCCCTGAAAAAATATGAGCAAACTTCACTAACCTTGAGGTGGCCCCAGTGTCAGGAGAATAACCATGGCATGAACCACAAGGATGTGCATAGTGGCTGTTTCCCCACTAGTCCAACGAAGGAACACCTGATCCTGGGACTCTGACTGGAAAAAGGCAGAAAAAAGAATGAGCAAAAGTGGGGAGGGAAAGAAGAATGAAATCTTTGAGGTATAGATGAAAGGAGAACATGAGAATAGACAATTTGGGGAGACCAAAATTCCCAGTATCTTCAACAGTGGCCACAAAATATTCTTGAGGAAAAGTTAAAAAAGCTTTTTACAAACACATACACTTCGCTCTGATATTGTGCCACCAACCAAATATTTTCAGATCAGGGAATTCGTAAACCAAACTTGATTTATACATAGTCAGTAACCCACAAAGGGCTTCTCTTTTGTTAACTGGCTTAAGAAGGGCAGGGGGCACTCACCCAGCTGTACACCTCCTCGCCCTCCTTACTCTGCCGCATGCGTTTGATGTAGCGAGAGAAGATGGAGAGAAGAGCCACGAGCACTGCGTCTGATTCAGCACTGTAGGAGAGCTTGGAGAAGAGGTGGGACATGATGGTAGAACGCTCCACTATCAGTCGGGCTACATCCTGCAAGGGAAAAAGAGCCACGAGGTCTTCACTCCTGTTTCATTGCATCATGTTCACCAGTTTCCACCAACAGCCTGGTTACCACCACTCTGGAGATAAACATGCAGAGTCAAGAGTAGAACTGACACAACAGGGAAAAGGCCAGTGCTTTCCATGCATCTTACAGTGTCCCCAGTTCAGCACAGCTGCACTCTGATGCATCCCATTACTAAGTAAGCATTTACTTAGTAAAAATCTGCATTTCTCTGAAGAAAAAGATCTAATGATTCTTAACATTTAACCTTCTCTAAGTATCTAAACAGATCTATAAAGGCAGAACCTGCACACAAACGTTAAAAGCAATGAAAAAAGCATCCAGAGATAGAACAATGAAAAAAAAATAGATCGGTGTTTAAATAAACCAAACAACAGTTATCAGAGTCACATGCTCCCATAAAACTCATCCTGCTGGTTCACCAAGTCCCATGCCTACCACTGTCCTGGGATATGCCATGTGTCCCCCATGCAATCCCCCCTCTCACCAGAGCAAGGTCATTGTGCTGTCCCTGCTCCTCCACCGGGGCATGCTGGGAGAGGTACACCAGGTAAGCACTTATGGTCTGGGGATCTGTCTCCATGTGGATGGCCTAGAAAAAGATTTCCTTTCATCAGAAATCCAGATTTCATGAAAACAAGCACCAGCATAAGAAAAATTCTTCTGCAAGCATATAAACACACTGAAGTCACACCCAGATGGTTTGTTCAAATTTGTTTTAGCGGGAGTAGAAAAAGAATAAGCTGGACACTTATCCTTTCAGCTGCCAACACCCACCTGCTGCAAAGCCAGAGCTGTTGTTGCTCTCACACTGTCAAACAGTGGCAGCCTCGGGAGGTCTCTCAGCAGCCACTGATATCCCTGCAGCAGCTCAGAATCACCAGAGTCTTCTTCCATGGGGTGATCTTTCTCCTCTCCATCACGCATTCCTCCTTCTGACAGCACCAAGGACAGGCCCTGCAGAAGTCACATGGACACAGCTGTTGCATTTGAAGCCACAGCTGGACTGCTAGTTTCATACTAGTGAATATAATAGAAACAAGCTTCAAACACCATGGAAAGATCCAAATGCAGCACACAACAGATTTCATCTCTCATATAATGTGTTCTCTTGACAGATACTCTGCTTGAAGTTTCAGTCTTCTCTGAGCATAACGTTTCTGAGCTCCCTGCAATTCTCTTTGTCTTGACTATGCTCTAGAGCACCAGACACTCACTCATTTACACTCCCCACAGACAAGAGCCTCTGCCAATTACTCCCTGCAGCACATGATCTGCTGAGTCTACACCTGAACATCACAGAAAACATAGCAAAATCCAGCTCTATCTTCAGAAAGAGTACAATTTGGCTGTTTAACAAAAACTGCTGAGCAGCAGGGAGCAGAAGTGCTTTTGATGGAGTTTGGAGATTGAGACAAGTCACTGAAGGAGGATGACATGAAACAATTTCACTGTGCTGGTTCTGGACTCAGGATAATCTTGGCTTCTGAGAGACCCCAATCAAGAAGACTTTCATTCTGCTCACCTTCATGGCCAGGACCCGGGAGGCCACCTGGGAGGAACTCAGGCGCCGCAGGAAGTAGTCAAGCACCTCACAGGTTGTCTGTTCATCTGCTTTGGGACCCAACAGCAAGTCTTGCAAGCGTCCAAGCAACTGCCTTTGTTTCTGTTGTCTCTGTGGAGCGAGAAGTTGGCCTGTTCAGTGAAATCATATCTGGGATACACAGAAAGTAGGTAACACAACGGGATCCTCAAGAGACTACTCACCTGGCGTTTCTTGGCACGCTGGTCTTTACTCTCACCCTCCTCTTCTTCTTCACCTGAAGTCGATTCATCAGCAGCATCATGAAGCAGGAACTCACAAAGGCACTGCACAGGTAGAACGTCCAAGGAGCCCTCACTGGACTGAACCAGATCTGCCAGCCATGGCATTGACTGTGAGGAGGCCTAGGAAGGAGAGTAACAATATCAGCAGAACATGGAAGCATCACACTGATCATTTAAGTCCTGAGCAACATACCACTTTCCCCTGCATCTCACATAACTTCCTTTTCCCCTCACTCTGCTCAGGTTTCAGAGGCAAGGGATCAGATCCCAACACAGCCCACCTGTCTTTGAATGATGTTGAGGAGAAAGTCAGGATGACGACTGCGACACAGAAGGTGGCCCAAGCGAAGTGACTGGTTCAGGCTCTTCACCTGCTCCAGGACATGTGGTGGAGGTCTGCGAGGAGGGCCCCTGCCAGAGAAACAAGAAGTTATCCACAAGCTAACACTTTCACTCTGATGTGATGAGGATCAGTCAGTTCAGTAGTGCATGAGGGACACATGCAGGTAGCAACAGAAGGACAGGGACCAAGTGTGACAGGTATCAGTGTGTTCAGGGCCAGGCTGGATAGGTCCCTGAGAAACCTGGTCTAGTGGAAGGTGTCCCTGCCCATGCCAGGGGGGTTGGAACTTAATGATCTTTAAGGTCCTTTCCAACACAAACTATTTTGTGATTTTATGATCCCATGGGCTACCAAACCTCAGGGTTCTTCTTGCCCACATCAACTGCCCTGTGGAGCAGTAGGGTTTCCTGACTAGTGTCAACTGGAATTTTGCGATAGCACCGGAATGCAAAAGGCTACTTACTGAGGGTCCAGACTTGTCAGCTGGGACAGCAAGAGGCTGCTGCTCTCTGTAATTGTTTGTTTTGTGGATGCAGCAGCCAGATGACCCTCAAATGCAAGAATCTCCTGTTTTTCTCTCTGGGAGATTTGAAGTTCACGATTTATCATCTCTGTGCGTGTCTCTTCATCCGTCAAGGTACATTGAGGATAGGAATAATTACTGAGAAAATAAGTTAAAAAAAGGAAATGGTTATCTTGCTCTATACAAAATTCGTGAACCACAGCAAGAGCAAGCCCAGGATCCTGGCTCTGACAGACAACATATTAAAAACAAGGCAGTTTCCCAATGAAGCCAGGAGACTGAGACCTTTTCAGCAAGGCGTGTCACAGTCAACTCCCCCTTTTTCTCAGTTTTCTTCCCTTGCTTATAATATTTCTGTTGAGGGAAGGCACTTTTCCCACTCCAACTGCAGTGCTGCTGCTTATTTTAAGCTTATTAAGACAGCTTATTTTACACTAGTCCCACTGGAAAGGAAGGAGCCACATGGCACAAACCTAAGTCAGAAATGTGTTTTTTGTGGTCTATTTGATTATGTACGGATTTAACCATACTAACTTGGTCATGACCATTTCCATGAGCATCTTCAGAGAGGGGTACTCCTCCCATGCAGCCAGACCTGCAGCAGAGAAGAGAAGGGCAATCAGGAATACAGGAAAAAAATCAGGGCCTTTATATAAATTCTAATGCATTTGAAGATGGGGAGACACAAACTCACTTGAGACCAGCTTAGAGCACAAACAAGGTGATTTCAGCCATATGCTGGTACAAATCCCACCTCTGTTTTTCACCCATAGGGAATACACAGTTCTTTGACTGCCGTTACCTCACCAACCCAACACATGCCTTGCACAGAAGCAACTGGACTCCAGCAGACAGCACCACGGCCAATTTTTGCAGCAGAACTAGTATCCTGAGAAATGCCCACACTCACCAATGTTTTCAGGATTGAATGCAGCCACTACAAGCAGGAGAGGCCAGGCTTTCCAGTAGAGAGTAGAAATAGCTAGATTTGGAGGCTGGTACCTGCAAAAGCCATCAACAGATAAAAGTGGTCAAATGTGGTTCCTTCAGCCCATATCAAGTCTGCTTTTCTCCTTAATCATGCACTGTTTAGATTCAGTCAGTTCAGTGGTTTTCCCAACAAAAAAAAACACAAAAAAAGACCCTCTCAGGAGGGACAGCAAGGTTCAGCTGAAGATTTTTAGAGCAGAAAGGTCAGAGTGCTTGCAGAGCAAAGTCTATTCCATGACTCAGGTATTGATTGCTCTAGAGAAATTCCCACTTGAATGTTACCCCGAAAAGGTTTCCTCATCATTTTGTTTTTACAAATTGTAATAGAGAAAATATTAAAATCTGTGTTCTGGGAGTGTTATTTAAGGTGAAAATGATCACAGCAAGATTATCTGTGTGATAAGGCTTACCCTGGGGGTAGCTGGATATTTTCTGGATGGTGGTAAGTGCATAGATTTAAGACCGCATCGATCAGCTGGATTCTTTCTACCCTCAGGACTTCGACATCTGGAGGAGAAGAAAAGACTGAACAAGTTATTGACCTGTCTACCTTCCTGAAAGTCCTTCAAGAAAAGCATCACAGTATAAGAAAAATTTTACTTCAAGCAACTATGTTATTGTGGGCTTGCTCATGATATTACAGAAACAAAAAACCAACAACATTTAAAAAGCAACAACACTTAAAGACAGCTCCAAGTCAATATATAAGGATATCGAGCTTTTCAGCTGCAATTGGGTTTAAATTCTTAAGGGTAGTTTTTTTCCCCAATGTATCCAATATGATACTTGCAACTTTTTCAGAACTGAGATACACTCCTTCAGGTAAGCAGGGAATCTGCTCAGAACTTCTGGGGCTCAGAGGAACTAGAAATGCATTTCAACTTTGTTGCAAGTTTTCAGTCCCACTCTGACTTAATTCTGAGTCTTCCAGCATTTGAAATGGTGCAGAATTTAAAATGCTATACAAGAGGCTGGACAAATTTTCAGAGGATATTGAACAGCAAGTCTAGATGATTCCATGAACACTAACCAGTTCAGGATTACACTTTGCCATTAACCAGTCAGCACTAAGAGCATGCAAGATGCTTTAGAATCAAACTCTGGCAATCCCCTCAACTCAGCTCAGCTGAATGGACATATTCCCCAGCAATGCAAGAATTTAGACAAATACTAAATGAATTCATAAAAGGGTGAGAGTTAAGACTGGGTTTGTAACTGCTATTCTGCAAATGTTTGAATTATGGAGTGGAGAAGAGCACACAATACATTGGTTAATTAGTTTAACTTCCAACCCTTCCATTTTTGTATAGCCTAAGAATTTCATTTTACAGTATGTATAAAGGAGTAAATTGAATTTAAGAATGCTGACTCAAAACTCTGGGTGGTTGTTCACAGTCCTTCACCCTCAACACAACCAGTAATTTCCCAAACACTCCATGATACAAAATTAGTAACAGGGAGAAGCAGTAAGAGAAAATAAGAAGCCTCTCTAGTGAGAAAGCAACAGCAGTACATGTCTGGCTTTGAGCCAAATGCTTGGCCATCATGACTAAAGTACGCTTTAAGTGATATGCAAAGCCTCTTTGGTAGGTGGTAGGAGCTGTCTCAGCCCTGGGTGAAAATAAGAGGACAAGGAGAGAGAAGGAACCACTTGCTGGCTGGAGCTTTGTGCAGCCTCACCATCTGCCTGCACAGCTGCAGCCCGCTTCACCAAGTGGTCAGCGAGCTCCATGGCATCCGCAGGGCCCAGGGGGAGGTCCCGCGACAAACCGATCACGAGGATCCGCATCAGTGTGTCTTCCAGGATGGGCACCTCGGAGCACAGGCGAAGGAAGAAGCTACAGGAGACACAAGACATCAATCACGCTTCTTTGGACTGCAGTGTGAGGTCTCCTGAACCCTTCACAAAGCCTAGAACCCATCTGAGCACAAGATACATCACAGCTTAGTTTGCAGTACCTTACCTGGTCTCCAGCTCCAAATGCAACAATGTGAAACAAATTATTATTGGAATATCACTCCCATTGCCTTGTACCTCTATGCTTCAGCCTGCTTGAGTCTGAGCTCCCTAACATTACCCCAGTAACCCACACAGTGCAGGCCTGCCCTCCTTAAAACTACATCCTTACAGCATCAAGATACAGAACAGCTTGGCACAGGGAACTGGAATGAAGGAGGAAGAGGAACAGATGGAGAGTGGAACAACACCCCTCAATTTTAAGGCAACGTAACAGATGCAGAAAATCTAAGCACAGTTCCAAGCCTTTCCAACACAGAGCTATATAAGGATCACCAGAAAACACCCATTCCTCTGCCTCCAGCTAGAGCAGCTCCCTGCCTGAACCCGCTATGGAAGGGGCACTCACTTGCGGTCACTCTCAGGGGGCCAGTTGTCCCACTTGTAGTACGTTTCTGGCTGTTCTGTGAAGAGCACCTTGTGGAGGCTGTAGAGATGAGGACATTAAATACCATCTGCGTGAGGCTCAGAAACATATACAACTGTTCAGTCTCCCCAAACCCCTGCTGATGTTCCCATCCCACACACAAAGAAGCCTCCTCACATAAATGAGTCTAGCAAAGGTAACAACATGAATCAGAACAAAGAGGACTATACAGTATGAGTCCTGGGCTTTTATCTTTTCAGTAACATATCCTGCTTACTATTAATTCTGGCTTAACCTGCCTCAGTAATGTCTTGCACCAAGACTCCAGGATACTACCTGTTCTCCAAGAGGCAGGCAGGGAAGACAGAACTACCCGCAACCCTACAGCCTGAAAAAAGATGCCAGACGAGAAACAACAACAAGGGAGGGGTCTACAGGGATTGTGATTGGTCAGGTAATTAGAAATCTCCTATTGAGTGGACCCAAATAATACAAATCAGAAGCATTTTCCATTATCATATATTTCTGGTAAGAGAATGCATCTGAAGAAATGTCAGAGAGACAGTCCCAGCCTGAACCCTGCTAAAACTGTTTCTGCTCCCTGTCTGGTAAGGGCAGAGAAATCTAACCAAACCCTGCCATAGGGACAGAGATGACCAGGCTGACTCTCACCAGTGCACATAGTCCTTTGGAGCCAGCTTGCTGATGGATGGCACAACTGTATGAAGCCACCAGACAGCATCACGTTGGATAGCAGCAATTTGGTTCTGGAAGGAGCGCAGCACTTCCAGGTCTGAAAAACAGTCAGGTCACAAAGTACACATGTACCAAGAGCCCCACCAGGAGCCATGCAGGACAGTGGCAATATCAAGAGCAGACAGTAGCAAGGGCTCTGAAGCATCAACAGTAAATCATAGAATCACAGAACAGTTTGGGTTGGAAGGAAACTTAAAGACTGTCTCATTCCAAGCCCTGCAGCACAAACAGGGACACCTTCCACTAGAGAAAGGGAACCAGAGAAGGGAAATAGTATATCAGAGAGTCTTGAGCGTGCCAGCACTGACAGCACATGTATTTTTCTTTCTGACATACGCTGCAGCAAAATCTCCAACAAGTAGCACAGATGAATAAGCTTTGTGAGGAGAAGGCATCTGCGCAGTCACTTCAGTGCCACCCCAAAGGCCTGTGTTCTCAGCTCCAGGTACTCAGTAATCCTTATGGCTGCTCCTTCAAGTTTAAGGCTCCCCCACACAGAGCTCCCTTTCCCCAGCCTCTCAACCACTGCTTCCACAGCTACAAGAAGCACCCAGCCATACAAATGCCATATCTCCTATCTCTGTCAGTCTCAGGACTGTAGCAGGCACCCCCATGCCGCTATTCAGAATCGAGGCTCACACCCCTTCCCAACCCTAGCTGCAATCTTCCCTAAACATCAGGGGCAGATATCTACCAAGCTGCCCATCTTCAGAGGGAACCTAGGTTCTTCTGCTTACTCTTTTTCTCTCCTTTGTCCCAAGCAATTCCAGCCTCCTTGACCTGGGCTGTGATACCAAGCATCATGGAGACAGCTAGCAGATCGGTTATGTGGATGACAAATCGCTCCTTAAAATAGAAGAAAAAAGTGAGTTGAATCAGCAATACCCAAAGCTGCCTTCTGGAAGTGTTTTGTCATCAAAAATTATGATCAAGGATGTTTAGAAATGAGATATGGGAGTGCTGCTATGAGACACACAAATAGTGACTCACTCAAATACCAAAGAGCAAAAGAAAGAACAACCAGAAAAGCATATACAAGAACAGCTCAGAACACCAGTGGCACATCCAGCAGCATAAGGCTCAGGAAGTGGTACCTTGAATTCCATTTCTGCATACAGTGCCTCCTTCCGTTCCTGCATAAGACCCAGACAGAAGGCCTGGAAGTTGATCTCGTGTTTTGTCTGTTTGATGATCTCTCGCAGCAGAGCCCGCGAAGCCCGCAGGTAATCATCCTTGGTGGTCAAAAGGTCCTGGAACACCATTGCCAGGTACTGGGGCCACACAGAAAGAGAAAGCCTTTAGTGCACTGTAATGAATCTGCATCCACAAAATGAAAAGTCACAAGGAAACCACACTGGTGGCATCCTGTCCCCCCAGACCCCTGGGGAGCTGTAATAACATTTCTCTCATGAAACTCTGTTACCATAAGATTGGTCACCCAGAATGTGGCAGTTAGAAAATGCCCATGCACATTTACTCCTACCAAGAGTAATAACAATATAATAGTATGATACAGATCAGAAAGCTGTCTGTGAAAATATTCCTCTGAGCCTCAACTCAACTAAATCTATCAGATGGGATTCTGGGGTCACCATCAGTCACACAAGACACTGCACCTACCTTTGGAGCTTGCTCTGAGCTGTGCTGAAGCACAGTGTACAGGATCTGCATGTTGTTGGGATTTCTTGCATTTGATAGTTCATTGAAAATCACAAACTTAATGGTGGTACCCAGGTTATCCTTGTGTGCATTCAGCAGCTCTCTGCAAGGGAAGACCAGAAATACCTGAACTGAATTTCACTGCAGCTGGACACATTGTTTTTACTTCTCTTTGAAGTTTTTAGCACGCAAAAGTGAAAAGGATGGAACAGCATATACATTCAACAATATCAAGACTAATGAAAGACTTCCAGGACAATGAAATTCATTTAAGTGAACACAGGACACCCCTTAGTCCAAGCGGGTATTCAAAACTAGTCAAGGCCCTGGACACATCTTCTAGCGCTTCTCTTCCCATCACAGACTCAGTCACTCACCTGACACACAGCATGTAGTGGTTGAGAAGGACTTTTGGCTTGAGACGAATTTTTATCAGGTTGGAGATAACTTCCATGTCCTCTGAGCTGTGTGTGTTGCAGTTCATACAGACTGACATCAGCAGGTCCTGAGCTGGCTTGGTCAACTGCAGAGGAAGAGCAGAAAGACTCCAGTCACTTGCCATTACAGAGCAGAAATATAAGTGGCTTACAGTATGTAGCCCTCCTGGATGGATTCCACACCAGAGTTGTGCTTCAACAGCTCCTACCCTTACCTTTGGGTTCTGCAGCCACATCTCCAGCCTCTGCACAGCCATCTGACGCACCTCTTTGTAGCCACAGGTTGCTGTCAGCAGCCGAAGGAGGTTCCTGGAGACATTGTCCATGGGCTGGCGCCGGTTGAGCTGGTCCCGCAGCATGTCCAGGACATATTCCTCTACACTCTCTGCAAGGTCTTCATACCTGGACCACACAGACTGCATTTTATTCATTTCCACACAAGCCCGTGCAAAAATCAGTACTCTTTCTCATTTGTGGTATACATTACGAGCAAACAACATCTACTCTTTTCTCCTGGAACCTGTTTTATCTGATGCTCAGCGTTCCCCAGCAGATGCCACAGCACAGGTAGTGCAGAGAGGGAGCTCCCTGACACAGCTCTGTAGGGTGGGTGAGCACAGAGACATCTGCTGTGTCAGGAGAGGACGAGGCACTGTACCTGGGCATGAGCTGGCCCGCCTGCTCTGGGCTCATTTTCTCCTCTGCAATCAGCAGCTCGCTCTGGCTGTCTTCCTCCTCTGTCATGGAAGGGTGTGGGCTACTCCCTATGAGAGACCAGGACATGGCACACTTCATGAGACAGCTCCTCTTTCTAGAGATCAATCACTTATGCTCTGGTTTCTTCAGCTTCTTCCAGGAATCCCTTTCTGCAACACTGAAGGAGGCCACAGCCAGTCATCTCACACTGCATTACATACAGGCCCATTTTTCACCACACTCAAACATCCTCTGGACATGAAAGAGCCCCAAAGGGAGGAAAAGCAGTGGCTGGAACTCAAAGTCTGGTCTATGTGACTCCATCCAGTTACAAACTATTCTCACAAATCAGTAGCTGCAGCAGGCTCCATCCTCTCCCTAAACCCTTGTTTCTGGTTCCCAAACATCTTCTTACCAGCACTAAGGTCCCCTCCACTACGTCCAACTTCTCCATGCAAGAGCATGGTCTTAGGAGGCATCTTTGTGTTAAAAGCTGTTTGGATGTTCTCCACAAATGTCTTGCAGTGAGGGCTGTCCACCCAGATACGCTCCCCAAGGGAGTCCTCAATGTACACCTGCAGAAGGGAACACATTCCTCGTTCACACTTCTTTTTTAACTTAATAATTAAAGGAGTATTTCTGAGTTTTTATGGATTTCCAACATACAAATGCAAAGTAGGAAATCAGTGTGACCATTGCATGGATGAAACTGACCAGATGACTGCAGGCAAGGCACATAAGAGCAGAAAACCAAACCATCACATCTCAAGCTCAACTGGGCACCAATCCTTCTCAAGAAAGAAAGCTGATCAGCTTTAGCAAAGACTTTACAACAGCATACACCACCAAAATATAGAAGCTGGTCAGCTCTGACTGGACTTTTTCAATCCCTGCAGACAAACTAGAAAGTAAGGAGTCTCTGCAACACTTACAATTCAGTAAAACAATCAATACAGACAGTAAAAGGCATCTCAGAAAAGAGCAGAGATAAGGCAACAAAAGGAAAAGGAAGCCACAGCATTAATCGGGCCAGTCTCCAATTTCTGTCTCCTCCAGCTGCATTCCCCCACTGGACAAGACAACACTGGATACCCCTTTCCCTGCAGTAGGAATAAATCTGCTGCTGTTCACCTACCCCAGCACATCCACATCTCTCAACCCTGGCTGATTTTACCCAGACTGCCCACCACACAGAATCCCCCTTTGTTCAACAACCTTGACAAAGATCTCTGGCCAGTTCTCATCCTCTTCATAAGCTGCCATGAGAAGGTTGCAGGCCAAGACAGACACAAGGCTATTCCCTTTGGCTTTGAAGTTGATGGAGGCATCTCTTCGGAGTAGGCTGCACAGTGCCTGCAATGTCATCCACAAAAAATAAAATAATAAACAAGCCATCTGGCAAGAAAGCATACAGAGAAGCTGTAGAAAGAGAAATACAAATTGCAACAGCTTGCAACAGAGCTCTGGCATTTACAAAGACATCAAAACTCTAGTATTTACAAAGCCATGCTCTCGTGAGAGAGAAAACTCTGCTCACAAGTTGGCAGCAATGACATGTCAGTAAGTTCACAAGTCCTCACCTCAATAACCCCTTCGGTGGCAAAAATGTTTGGTTTGATTTTGGCCAGGTACATGAGGCTCAGGTACAGCGTGGTGTCAGGCTTGGCTCTGTTCATCTTCAGCTGCTTCACAGCTCCACACAGCACACCCTCGATACGGTCATCATTGCCTTCTGCTTCTGCTGCCTCAATCTCATCCAGCAGCACTGTGGGGACGACTGCAAGCACCAACACACAGGCATCAACACTTACCCTCATGTGAAACAACCTGCCCTGAGACGCTGCAGGACAGCAAAGCATGGACCAACTCACCTATGGTCCCCGCAACAGATTTTTGCCACTCAACATTAAAGTTCTGTTTCACACCTGACAACGCCCCTTATCTTTCCATGCTAGCACACTCCTCTGCAACTGTATCAAGCACCAGAAATGGAACGACAACTCAAAATGCAATGTTCAGGCACAGAATCTGCTAAGGAATATGTGAATAAAACAGTACAATCCAGACTCGAGAGATTTCCTCGGCAGATGCTGCTATTGAACAGCTCTCAGACGGAACGAACACAACCCAGTGCTGACAGAAAACAGTGATTTCAGCACTACATCCAGCACAGGACACTCTCAAAGGCAGCACGCAGCCAGCCTGCGGGTTCCAGAAAGGCTGCAGCGAAAGCAGAACCCACGTTTCACCGCGGCTTCCCCGCGGCGGCAGGAGCGCTGCGAGACCTCACCTTCGATGGGGATGACCGACGGCTCCTTGATGGAGGGCGAGATGGCTCTTTTCTCCGCCACGGCCGCCTCTGCCAGGCGGCCCAGGGCGCTGAGGGGCGGCGTGGAGGAGAGCTTGGGGCGCTTGGTGAGGCCGGGCAGCCCGGCCGGGTCCGCCAGCGCCGCGGCCGCGTCCCGCTT
>VWZF01002809.1:50621-65108 GCA_013396755.1 Sclerurus mexicanus
CTTTATTGCAGCGGGGACCGTGGGTGCCCACACCTCCACCCACACCACCCACCCAGGACCACGCAGGAGGCACCCAGCAGCCAAGCCCCCATCCCACACCCCCTGTCCCCAGCCGTGCTGGAGGGGGACACACAGCAGCAGGTGACAGTCCCTGACGCCTCCTCTGTGGCAGCATCCCGGCTTCAGGGGCTGGAGCATCGAGCATCTCCTGGACGGGTGGTCTTGGCAAGGGGAGGGTGACCCCACGGTCCCCTGCTCACAGCCACTGCAGGGAGAAGCCCTGGTTGAGGCTGATGCCGAGGTCACTCACAGTGAGAACCTGCGGGGAGGAGGGGAGACATTTTGGGGTACAGCCTCGGCTGGAGGGAAGTGGAGAATGCCTTTCCCTACCCAGCTTGGTTGAGCTTCACTGCCCCTGAACCCTGGTGAGCCAGTGTCCTCACCCACCTCTTTGGTAACCAACCTTGTGACCCTTAGAGCTAGAGGAGGACAGGTGGAGACCCTCAAGATGGAAACCTCCACCTGGGACAAGGCACCCCAAGCTGGGGCTGTACCTGGTTGTCCAAGTAGGAGAAGGGCTTCTCCTGGCCATTCAGAAGAACCTTGCTGGGTGGCTTCTGCACCCCAAAGACGCTCAGTATGCCAATGGTGACCTTGGTGGCCTCAGTGCTGGCATGGAGGATGGTGGAGGTGAAGACATTCTGCAGGAGGGGACAGCATGAGCTCAAGGTGACCAGGTGCCATGAGACCTCCCACTCCTGCCTTCCCCACCACATCCCACCTGCGTGACATTGAACATCACGTAGGAGTAGCTGCCCCGCTCAAAGGTGTCCAGGCTCTCGCCATCATCCCAGAAAAGGTCCCCCCAGGCGGTGGCACTCGAGGACAAGGCCACGATGAGGCGCAGGGGGTTCTGTCGAGTTGCCTCGCTGGTGGTCCCTGGTTTCTGGGGTTCAAAGACATGGGTTCTGTAGGGCTGTGAGCACTAGGGATGGGGCTTTGGGAGCTGAGGTGCTGGGGGACACACATGCTGTGCACAGCACCCAGAGAGGTGAAGGGTAGGCACTCACCTGGGTGGGCAGGATGGAACCCTCACGGACATGCAGGTTGAGGTGCTCCAAAGGGGCTGACATCTTCAACATCTCTCCACTGCTGTTCACCGAGTAGCCCTGGGCAGGTGGCAAGAGACACAGGTGTGATGGAGTCCGGGGCACAGCAGAGTGCTCAGGCATGGGTCTGGGGAGCAGCCATCCCCACCCCTTCCTTCATCAGGGCTCACTGGGCTCAGCCATGGCTTCCCACCCCCAGCCCCAAGATGGTCAAACAGGGATCATCCAGCCCTTGGCCAAGTGCCATGGTGCTCCTCACCTTGTAGAAGTCGTACCATGTGCCTTGAGGGACGTAGCCTATGACTGAGTCCACCCCGGGCTCCAGCACTGGGGTCACCAGCAGGCTCCGACCCCACAGGAACTGCTTGTCCAGCCCCAGGGTGGCCACATCCCGGGGGAACCTGCGGCAGGATGGAGACACTGCTCGATCGGCCATTCCTCTGTGATTCAGCCCAAATATCTCCCCAGCTCCTGGTGGGAATGGTCTTACTCAAAAAACAGGGGCCGGGCAACAGTGTCCCCTTGCAGGTGGGCACGGTGGAAAAGGGTGTAGAGGAAGGGCAGGAGGGAGTAGCGGGTCAGCAGCACGTCTTTCATGGCCGTCCTGGCTGCAGGGCTGAACACTGTTGGGTCCTGGGCCTGGGGGAGATGCAGGGAGTCAGCAGCCATCCCAACCCCACCTCCTGCATCCCTCTTCCTGCATCCTCCATCCCACATCCTGCATCCTCCATCCCACCTCCTGCATCCCCCCTCCCACTCCCACACCCTGCATCCTCCATTCTGCATCTCATTTCCCGCACCCCACCCCTGGGATGCCTCCCACCATGCACACTGTTCTTGACCTTCTCGTTCTGGGTATTGTGGTTGCGAGCGAAGGGGTAGAAGGCACCGAGCTGCATCCAGCGGGTGCAGAGCTCCTCCGAGGTGCTGCCAGAGAAGCCACAGATGTCCGCCCCAACCAGTGGGATGCCGAAGAGGCTGAAGCTCAGCAGCCCTGAGGGCAGGGACAGTCAGCAGGGTGCAGGGAGTTTCAGCGATGTATCTGAACAAGCAGAAAGCTCAATGGAGCTGGGAGTGCTGGTAGGGCGTCTGCGTGCATTCTGTGCCACCCACCTGGGATGGAGTAATACATGTCCTTCCACTGGCTCTGGTTGTCACCCAGCCAATGCCCTGAGTACCGGCCCTGGCTGGGGAAGGTGGAGCGGGAGATGATGAAGGGACGCTTCCCCCGGATCTGGATCAAGGCACTGGAAAACAACAGGGAGAGGCAGGGGCAAGAGGTGAGAGCAGACCCCAGGCATTTGCCTTATCCTACAACAGCTGAGGGAGAGGTCCAGCCCCATGGCAGCCCTGCAGTGCTGGAGGGTTGACTCAAGTGGTACAGCAAAGGCTTCGCACCAGGACCAACCTCATCTACCCGTCCCTCTCAGAGCAGTGTCAGCTCCCCTCTCCTGGGTTATTCCCACACTGAGGGCTGCAACCAGCCAGAGCATGTCCCTTTTGAGTCAGGCACTCAAATCCCCATTCTTATCCTACATAGCTCTGAGCAGAATTTTGTCCCTTCCCATCCCCAGGCTGTCAGGAAGTGGAATGCTCAGGTACCTCGCTGTGGCTTTGGCTTCCATCAGCCCATAGAGGTTGTGGAGGTTGTAGTGCACCGAGGCTTTCTGCTTTGCTGAGGCACACACTGTCCTCGAGGAGAGGGAATCGCCCAGCACGGCTGCCAGCAGAGAGAGCCCAGTTGGCACCCAGTGGTGATGGGGTGGGTGCAGGAGATGTGAATCTCCCACACTTGCTGACTCTGGTTCAGCCCTCCCACAGGAGCCATGACTGCCAGCCCAGTGACAAAGGCTCACACAGATGGTCCCATCCTGCACCCTGACATGCTCCAACAACTGTGTAAGGCTTAGACATCAATACTGGCACATGCAAGTAGGGATGGAGACAGTCAGGGTGTAAAACAGAGACATGATGTCTCTTAGAAATGGTTTTCCCCCATCATGCTCGGTTGGCAGAGATCTCAAAGCACACAGTACATGCCAGCACAGCCTTGTATCTCATCTCTCTCCTTACCTGGAGTGTAGGGTGGGCTGTCAAGCTCTCCTGGGGGGCAGCCATCTTCGGACCCATCCATGAAGTTGGATGGCTCATTCATGTCCTAAGCAAAGAAAATTGCGGAGCAACTTCAAGGGTGTGGTTTTGGGGATTAGTGGATAGACCTGGAAAAGCTGCAGACAGTCCAGCTAGGACACACATTGTGTGAGCTGAGCTGTTGGCAGAAGTGACCCAGAGGCAAGGAGGGACTTACGATCCAGAGGCCATCAAAGGGCACATGGGCATGGAAGTGCTGCAGGTTCTCCAGCCACCACTGGTGTGTATCTGGGTTGGAGAAGTCTGCAAAGGCAGTGAAACCAGGCCAGACCTGTGGGGACACCACAAAACCATGGGTTCAGCAAGCAGGTGATCTGTGGGGAGCCGCCACAGGGAACAGGGTACCACAGTATGGTGAAGAACTGGGGGTGAAAGAGGCAATAAGCCAGAGGATAAACCCAGGCCAGTGTTTTGAGTCCTGGATACTATATACACAGCATCCCTCCTTCCTCCACAGTACTGGGAGTATTGGGGTGCTGAGGACTCCCCACAGTCCATGGGCAGTGGCAGTTGATGGAGTGGCTGCTCTGCTTTCATTTGCACAAGCACTGACACTACCTTGCCCAGGGCATGTCAGGGAAAATATGTGATTTCTCCACTTTTTGCCTCATTCCAGGAATTTTAGCCAATTCATTTTCCCCCATGTTTCCAGGCTACATCAAAAGCCCCCTCCTTGGAGATGGTGAGGGAGACCTGGTGAGAGCAGTCAAGGGGGTCAAACTGGGAGGGAATCACTGCGGAGGAGATCTGGAAATGCACTGTCCATCACAGAAAACCTCCCCTCACCCCAGAAACAGGAAGGGAGAGAAATCAGATGACCAGCCTTGGGCAGCACAGCTGACTCTGTGAAGCTCATATGACTTCCACAGGCTCCTCTGCTGGACAGGGCCTGACTTCTCACATTGGTGAAGACATCAGAAGGTGACACAGGCTGACAAGGGCTGAGCCAGGCTCTGGCCATTATCCCAGATAAGTCCCTTGGCCACTTGTCTTTCCCTCTACTGTGAGGGATGAAATCCCAACTCTGCTATTGCACAACCCACGGGGCTGGGATTTCCCCCTGGAGCTCCTCACCTGCCCGATGAGTGGCTGCCCTTGGGTGGTGTTGAGAAACAAGCCCCGTCTCAAGCCTTCATCAAAAGGCCAGTATGAGCCACGAGGGTTGGTGCTGCTGATGCCGGGGTCCTGGGGATGGAGCAGAGGGTTAGTGCCATTCCAGGCAGACTATGGCTCCTTTCCCTGGCCAGACCAGTGTGATTCACAGAAGAGAACCCAGACAGGGTCAGACAGAGCCCACACAAGGCAGCTGTTTGCCCCAAGGGGAACAGAAACTTGCTTCAACACTTCCAGGCATGTTTTCTAAAATGCCACTTCTGCAAGTCCCCAGGACGCATTAGGATGTTTTGGGGAGGGGGGAAACAAATACAAGAAATCTTGCAGTTATGCAAGAAATGCCAGGTCATGGACAGCCTTGGGCTACTACAGCCAGTTCAATGGGGAGGGAATCCAACCTTCCGCCGCAAGGACCTGACAGTGTCCACTGCTCCCAGCTGTGTCCCCTTTCTTTGCAGAGGGAAAAAGGGAGATCCCAGCCAGGTCACAAGACCCCAGCACTCATGGGGATGTGGAGGCACCCAGTGAGTTAAACTGCCTGACCCACAGTTCCTCCATTCTTTCACCCATGGGGGCCAGGGGTATCCTTGTACACCCCGCAGCAGACAGGAACACAGCATGAGAACCTGGTCTGTGTGTCCATGGTCCCTGCATTAGGGGGATTTCCACTGGCAGTCTACAGCGCCCCATCCAGCACTGGGGACCTGCCTTCCACAAAAATCGCCAGGGCCAGAGATAATCAGCTGGGACCATGAGTATCCCTTACACCTCTTTTACATCCCAGCTCTGCAGCAAAGACGACACAGGGGGAGAGGAGGAAAATTACCAGGATCATAACGTAGTGCTGCCCATGTTTGTGGAGGTCTTCCACCATTGAGGGGAGGGAGGCAAATTTCTGGGAATCGAAGGTGAAGTCCCGGTACCCGTCCATGTAATCGATGTCATTCCACTGTGCATCCTACAGGACAAAGGCTCAGGGATGGGTGATGTAGCCTGGGCCCCCCACTCCACAGGTCTGAGGGGTTACCTGGGGGATCTGGTAGTTCCTCATGGCTCTCACTGTCTGCCAGGTATCATTGCTGGATCCGTAGCCCCAGCGGCAGAGGTGGAAGCCGAGAGCCCAGAGGGGCGGCATGGCTGGGAAACCTGCAGTGGAAGAGTGGGAGCATGGATGGGGTGTCCTGACATGACAGCAGCATCTCAAAAGGATGAGAAGGTAAGGGGAGAGGAGGGAAAAGGAGGTGGTTGCTGAGCCCTGATGTGAAGGGAGGGCTGGGGCTGAGATGGCTGGGGTACGTTGAACCCTCCACAGCTGGGAGGGCTGGGGTTGGTTGTGAAGCTGGGATAAGACAGGGATGGGGATATGGGGAAGGTGCCTGCAGACAGCCATGATGGGGTGCAGGCACTTACCTATCACCTGCTGGTACTGCTGGATGACCATGTTGGGATCAGGCCCCAGGAAGATGTAAAAATCCAGCACCCCTCCAATAGTCCTCCAGGTCAGGCCTGGGGCAGGTTGTAGGGCCACCTCTTTAAAGGGGGAAGGAGAAGGGGAAAAGACAGTGACAACTGGGGAGCAACCTCCAGACCTCAGCCCACACAACAGAGACCAGGCAGCACCACAGACAACACTTAGGGGAATAGAGAAATCCCTGCCTTGCACTCAGTGAATGCTATCTTAAAAATCTGCTCTTTAAGCTCAAAGCTGCACCAGCTTCCACTGCTGGACCAAGACCAAGCATGTGCAGCACAGTGCTTTCCTTCATGTCCTCCCCCAAAAACCCCTTCCTGAGTGAATCAAGAACTACTTGTACAAGTAAGCATGTGGGAGCAAGGCCTTTCCTGAGAAGGGCTTTTCACATGAATGAGCCCTCGAACCTCAGCTCAGGTGGCTGCACCTTGCACCAGCTCGTCCTCAGCAGCATCGCTGCAATAGAGCCAAGCGCAGCAGGAGCTGCCAGAGCCCTGGCGTGCGCAGTATCGCCCCAGCTGGCTGCAAGCAGCAGCTGCTGGGAGGGTCGGGTGGTCGCAGGTGCTGTCCCCGACACAGCAGGAGCCTGCAGGAGCTGCTGTGTTATCAGCTGGCACACACGGGCAGATCCCATGGCCGCAGCTGGTGCAGCACAGCTGGGAAGAGCATGGGTGGCAGACGGCATCCCCGGCTGCACCCCAGCCAGGCCACACCACCAGGCCTTGGGGGCAAGGATGTTTTGGTGGAGAGGGAATGGGCATGGACCTGCGTGCAAGGGCTTTCCTGATGGCAACTCAGCAGCTGGGTGTGTGGTTAAACTGCTCGGCAGTTGCTAAAGAGTCTCGCCGTAGCCAGGAAACAGATGGCTGAGCTCAATAACGGAGCCATCAAACCACATCTTTCCCTTTTATGGCTTCCTCTCACCCCAGGTTCCCAAACTGGCCACTCCAGCAGCTCACATCTGTCCCCACCAGCCCGGTCCTCCATGAGGGACAAGCTGACCTGGGGTCCCCTAAGACACTTACCCATCGCATTGCTGTTGAGAAGGAAAACCCCGTGAGCATTTCCACCCTCCTCCATCAGCAGGTAGAAGGGGTGAGCACCATACAGGTTGAATGATTCCTACAAGGAGGAGGGTACCACGTAAGACAGCAGAAAGGGCAAAACAGGAGAGCCCCACATCACCAGGGGTTGAATAAATGGCCCTGAGCTGCATATGCTGCCACCACCTAACCAAGCATGTCACCCCTGTGGAGGCTGAGAAAATGGATGAGGATACTGATGCTGAAAGCCATGGGAGGCCATGGGAGGCTGCTTCTTCGTTGCAGTTCAGGGGCTTCTGAGCTGGACTGTGTGAGAGGGAAACCTCCTGCCTCACCACAACATGTTGCACGAGCAGCAGGGTGGAGCGGAAAACACCCAATGCCCTCGGAGTGCCAAGAGCATTTTGCAATTGCTCTGAAATCCTCCCTGGCACATACCTGCCCATGAGCCTTTATCATCCCCAGCCTCTCCCAGTGCTGCTGCCCATCCCTGCCATGTTTTCCCAGGGCATGTCCAAAGCACAGGAGAGCAGCACCCCTGTCCTCACCCCCTATACCCCCATGGGGAGAGGACAGATGTACCATGGGAGGGACGTCGCGGGCCCACAGCGTGAGGGTGTTCCAGTCCAGACTGTGCAGGAGGCTGCCACGGTGCTCCCCCAGCCCATAGAGGAACCTGGATGGGAGCGATGTGGATATCTGGAGAAACTGGTCAGCGAAGATCAAGGGGGCCACGGTGGTGTTGAGCCTGCCAGGGTTACACCAAGGAAAAGAGAGGCTCAAGAGGGGAAGCTGGGACCCATTCAGATCCATTTGTTTATCAACAACTGATCCCTTCCCTCTCGAAGCATCCCAAGGGCCAATGCAGCAGCACAAGTCACACCCCACATCCAGCCCCAGCACCTTGGTTCAGGAGTAAATTTGGGTCTGGCTGGACACAAGGCACAGCCCAAACCTAGACCAGCCTGACCCAGCATGGCACAGCCTTCCCTTTGGCACCAGAAGTTTCCACCCAGGTTATTATTAACCACCGAGGCTATATGGTAGTGGGGCTTCTCAGCCGCTGTCACTAATAAGCAGCTCCCAAGTACAGTTCAGACCACAGCCATGAGCAAATGGGAAGGAGAAATAAAGGATGGGATCCCAAAACACGCTGGCCATACATGGTCCAGCTGTTGGAGCTTGTCTTCAGCTTAGTGTGGGCAAAGCCATGGAGGTGACAGAGAGCAGTACAGCACAGTCATTCACACTCTTTTTCCACAAAAAGCCTGGAGCTGTGGGTGTCCCTATAGCTTGGACAGCCAGGGAAACCCAAAAGCAGAATGAAACAGGCAAAGCCACAACTCTTCATTGATGTTTTTCCTGAGCCACCACATCACTTATTGGTGTTGTGCTGGGGACCTGCACAGTGTTTGGCTGCTGTAGGATCTGTGGAGAAATCAGAGCACTGGGAGGTTTTTGCAGAGGTGCTGATCCCACCCAGTCCTGCCATGGCCATAGCAAGCATGTGGCTGGCCCATGGGGCCAGGAAGCCACGTGCTGCCACATCGCCATGGGAGCACTGCTAAAAAGATGGAAGACAAAGAGTAGTAATTGGCTGTAGATCTTGCAGCATGGGTTTTCCCACAGAAAAACCTCTGGGAATTGTGCTGGAGCCTGCCTAGGGTGGGATAAGCTTCTCCCCACCAGCCACAGGATGAGGACAAGGTGGGATCTTACAGCACTGTCCCTGTTTTCCTGCGCTGCAGCACCACCCCAAAGGGGTCCCAGGAGAAGTTCAGGCTGTAGATGGGGTTTTCTGCCCTCTTCGTCACCCGGGGAACATCAAGGGGAACCTCGTACCGCGGGTTAGCCGCATCTGTTATCTGCAAAAGAGAGAAAAAGTGCTTTAAAGACCAGCAAAGCAAGAGGGCGAAGGGCTGGAGATGCCCATTGGCCCCACACAGCCATGCCTGGAGCACAGCAGCTTCCAGACTCAGTTCAAGCAGGTCACTTACAAGATGGCAGGTGCAGGGAAGGAGTGCAATCACAGCTCTGGAGGGCATCCATCATGAACCTCACCTTGATGTGCAGCCGTGTGTCTGTCTCAAACTCCACATCCAGTCTCAGCATCTCGATGTCCCGGGGGTAATAGGCCTTCTCTCTCCGCACCAGCAACCCCTCCATGCCCAGTGCTGTCTGGTTGAGGCTTTCCAGGGTGTAGCTGGGGAAGTCGGGGGGATAGAAGCACCAAGGCACCCCCTGCTTGCCCTCTGCCGGTGAGGGGCTCTGGATGAAGCAGCACCCTCGGCTTTCACAGAGCTCCTGGGTCACCACCACGCGCCGCTCTGGGTAGCAGTCAAAGCGATGGCTTTCAGGCACCAGGAGACATTTGGGGGGCGGTGTGGGTCCGAGCCAGCCCCCTGATACTTGCCGCAGCACCCAGACGGTGATGGTGCTCAGCAGCACAGCAGCCACCAGCAGGCCGCTGCCCACCCACCATGGGGCCAGCTTCCCACGGCCAGCAGGCACTGGGGCAGCCCCTTCCTCCTCCACCTGGCATGCTGCCGGCTGCGGTGATGTCAGCTTCTGGTACGACTTCATTGTTCTGGTGCTGGATTGAAGGGGAGATGGAGGCAGGTGTGAAGGAGACAGAAGGGGAGAGCTCACCCAGGCCTCAAGGACAGCTTCCCCCTCTCCTGACGCCTGCAGTACGGGCAGAGCCTGCCCGCCTCAGCACCCTGCATCATCACATCTGCGCCTTCGGCTAAGATGCATGTGGCAAACTCAGCAACAGAAGGCTTTGCCAAGGTCGGGAGGTCCTGACCCTGCTAAGTGCAGGGAGATGCTGACAAACAACTCTCCACCAGCCCCAAGGGACAAAGCACCATTGGCCTGAACCCCACCTGCTCTTGGGGAGTGGCAGAGCGGGCCCTCAAGGAGTTTTTCCCAGGTCTGAATTTATGAACTGCAGCATTTCTGAAAGCTGCAAGCAAAATCGAGCTTGCTCTGCCTGTGGGAACAGAGCTGTGGTGCTGAAAGCCATGGCTACAAGGTGTGGAGCATCCTCTGCTCAAAGCATCTTCTGCTCTGAGCATCCTCTTTGAGCATCCTCTGTCATCATCATCGCCCAAAGCCCTGAGTCAGAGGTTTTAGCCCCGAGGAGGGCTGGGCAAGGGATGGCTGTGAAAATACCATCAGTCCCTGCCTCCCACTGATAAAACCTGATTCTAGCAACCTCTCAGGCAAAGACCTCCCAGGCTGTAAGCAAAGGAGACCCCCATGCTGCTGGTGAGTGCAGGGAGCAATCTCAGCACCTTAAATAAGACACACAACTTTCTTCTCTCCACCTCCTACCCCAAGGCATTCAGACGCTGCCCTCCCCACCCTGCGACCTGCAAAGGCCCAGCAAACGGCTCCGTCCCCCCGCGAACAGGTTTATTCCCCGCCAGCGCTCCCCAAACTCGCCCAGCCACGACGGCTCAGCCTGCCGGGGGTCCCGGCTGCGAAACCCCCGGGAGCGGCGGCGCCTCCGCCTTAGGCAGCAGCCCGCGCCTCCCCGCGCGTGGGCGGCCCCCGAACAGCGGGGACCCCGCCGTGCCCCCACCCCGTGCCCCCCAGGCTCCTGCCCGGCCGCTCCGCAGCGCTGGCACTGCGGGTGGGGTGGGGGCACTCACAGCCGGGGGGTCCCCGCAGCCGGGGGATCGCCAGCCGGGCACGGTCAGCGCCCCCGGGAGCCCCTGCGGGTCCCGCTCCGGTCCTGCCGGCGCTTACATACACGTGTCTCCTCTTGACATTGTGGCTGCGGGCAGCGGGCAGAGGACGGGCAGCGGGCAGGCAGCGCTGCCTGCTCCGCCGTAAACACTCGAAAAGCCGCCCGCCTCCTACCGCGCCTCTCTAGTAGCAGCGCATGCACACACGCCTCTACGCCGGCTGCGCTCGCTCCTCTGTTTTGAGTGTTTTGTGCTTTGGGAGTTCTTTTGTCTCTTTTTTTTAAAATGTATTTCATTTTTAATTTTTGTATCTAAACTCAATGCTCTTCAAAGGTGACAAGGTGGGGAATATGGGATGGAGATCAGTGGTTTTTTAGGTTTTCCACAGCCTGGATGCATGCGGGGTCTCAAAACCCAGAGTACGAATGCCTCTGTGCCCCTTGTACGTTGAGAGCACTTTACCCAAAGCAGAGTGAAAGAGGTCCTTGTGCTGAATCATTCATTGTGGCTTCAGGGAATCACTGTGGCTTCAGATTATGTTTTCAGCACACAGCAGGTGGGCCAGACCCACAAAATCCCCACATCCAAGAATAAAGCCCTTTTTCCATTCAGTTTTCCACCAGAGGTCCTTTCTCCCATGCACTACTCTTCATCTGCTTAACGAGTGCATAGAACTGCACAGGCTTTACCACTTTTTGAGGGACTGGAATGCTGCTCCTTGTTTACTATTGAAGGCCACTGCAGTCTAAAGGTCAGCAGCAAAGGACAACAGACCTTTGGAGCAGAGTTGCTTTCCCCAGGGAATGAAAACAAGAAGTACTCTGTTGTGAACTGGACGATTCACCCAGAAACAGAATTTCAGGTGACATGGCTGCTCCCTCCAGCTATATGCAATCTGCCAAAACCATGTTGTTGCAAAGACAGGGGAAAATACCCAAATTCTGGTGAGCCCCATGTGTGGGGCTGTCACTACAGAGGGTGAGACCCTCACCCAGGATTCAGTCAGTCCATCCCTCCTGCCCTTGGATGTCTCAGGGAGAAACCTTGGATAATATGGGATGGCTCTGTCCACTCTTAGTTATCATCACTCAGAGAGAGCACAGAGGCAGGTGGATGTGTTGGGGACATTGGCGGCCTCAAGGCTCCCACTACCAGCACTGCTGTCCTTGCTTGCCTTGGCCTGCTGAGCCACCAGAACCCTCCCAGATGTAAAGGAGAGCTGAAGACAAACCTCAGAGGCATCAGTGGGGACCACAGGGATGGCTGAAATCTGCCCTCCACCTCTGAGCTCAGCCCATCCCAGCACCCGGGGTAGGATTTCAGAGTCTACAAATCTGGGAGAAGTGAAGGCCAACACTTAATTCCACTGCTTGGGAGGTTTCGCCAACCTCATTAGCTCAGTTCCAATAATAAACAGGGATTTCTTAACATCAGGGAGGTGCATTCACCTAAACCTTGCTGCGGCTGCCCAGATCCATGGGGCTGTGCCAGACATGGGGCTCCCTGTGTTTTGCAGCTTGTGGCGTTCAAAGGGAGCAGCAAAAGATGGTATCTTATTCAAAGCCTCAACTATGACCCTTAGAGCTGCTCCAGTAAGGATATTTGGCTCTGAGGTTGGAAAGCACAAATTGCACGGGCTGACACAGACTTTCTCATATAGTTACAGACAAAAATATCAAAAGGAGCCCAGTTGCAATGAGGCAGCTGTGTTATTACATTTTCTGATGCATTATCATCGTTGTTGGATGTTCCCAGGATCTGAAATGCCACTCACACCATTGGGATCAGGGTGCTGTGTTAGCAGCTCAACACAACTGCACAAGGAAAGTGCAAGGATCGGATTAGGATCCAATCCTGGGCAGGATTTGGCCCTGCTGCAATGCTCAGGGGGCTCCAAGACAGGCAGTGCTGGGTGAAGGCTGGTCCATGGCTGGTGAAGGAGGAAAGCTCTGCCAGCAGCTGCCTCAAGGAGCATGGGGACCAAACCAGCCCCTGAGCACCCCCGAGAGCCTCACAGTGCACAAGACACATTATCCCACACACATCAAGGCCAAGTGCAAAGTGCTGCCCCTGGGTTGGGGTCAATATAGGCTGGGGGATGAAGAGATCGAGAACAGCCCTGCCAAGAAGGACTTGGAGGTGTTGGTGGATGAGAGGCTGGGCATGAGCCAATAAAAGCATCATGGCCCACCAGGGTGGGTGAGGAGAATNCCAGTTGCAATGAGGCAGCTGTGTTATTACATTTTCTGATGCATTATCATCGTTGTTGGATGTTCCCAGGATCTGAAATGCCACTCACACCATTGGGATCAGGGTGCTGTGTTAGCAGCTCAACACAACTGCACAAGGAAAGTGCAAGGATCGGATTAGGATCCAATCCTGGGCAGGATTTGGCCCTGCTGCAATGCTCAGGGGGCTCCAAGACAGGCAGTGCTGGGTGAAGGCTGGTCCATGGCTGGTGAAGGAGGAAAGCTCTGCCAGCAGCTGCCTCAAGGAGCATGGGGACCAAACCAGCCCCTGAGCACCCCCGAGAGCCTCACAGTGCACAAGACACATTATCCCACACACATCAAGGCCAAGTGCAAAGTGCTGCCCCTGGGTTGGGGTCAATATAGGCTGGGGGATGAAGAGATCGAGAACAGCCCTGCCAAGAAGGACTTGGAGGTGTTGGTGGATGAGAGGCTGGGCATGAGCCAATAAAAGCATCATGGCCCAGCAGGTTGAGTGAGGAGATTCTCCCCTTTGCTCTGTTCTGATGAGAACCCACCTGGAGTGCTGTCTCCAGCTCTAGGGTCCTCAGCGTAGGAAGAACATGGACCTGTTGCAGTGAGTTCAGAGGAGGCCACCAAGCTGATTAGAGGGATGGAACACCTCTCCTGTGAGGAAAGGCTGAGAGAATTGGAAATGTTCAGCCTGGAGAAGAGAATGCTCCAGAAAGATCTTATTGCTGCCTTTCCCAACCTGAAGGGAGCCTGCAGGAGAGCTACAGAGGGACTTTTGAAAGGGCATGTGGTGACAGGACAAGGGGTAATGGCTTCACACTGACAGAGGGTAGGTTTAGATTAGATGTTAGGAAGAAATTCTCCCCTGTGAGGGTACTGGGGCCCTGGCACAAGTTGCCCAGAGAAGCTGCCCCATTCCTGAAAGGATTCAAGACCAGGTTGGACGGGGCTTGGTATGCCCTGGTCTAGTGGAACGTGATGAGCTTTAAGGTCCCTTCCAACCCAATCCATTCTATGATTCTACAAAATGTACCCAAAGTGTGAGGATGCAAAACCCCACAGCCATGTCATGTCCCCTCCATTGGGGCTGATCCAGGCTCATCTGGGCAGGTGGGAGCTGTCAGGAGCTGTCAGAGAGGGGCAAGCCCCGCAGTGGGGCAGAGGCACGGTGCTCGGCAGAGGAGATGGGGATGAAGATGGAAATGTGGGTCGGGATGAGGGGGGGATGAGAACAGAGATGGGAATGAGGATGGGAACAAAAGTGGGGATGAGGATGGACAAGGGAATCGGGATGAGGATGGAGATGGGGATGGGAATGTGGATTGGCACGAGGGGGGGACGAGGATTGGGATGAGGATGAAGATGTGGATGGGGATGAGGATGGGGAAGGGGATGTGGATCGGGATGAGGGGGGAATGAGGATGAGGATGGGAATGAGGATGAGACAGGGATGGGGATGGGAATGAGAACGAGGATGAGGATGATAGAGACTGGGACGGGAATGAGAACAGAAATGAGGATGGGAAGCAGGATGGAGAGCGGTACGGGGATGAGGACAGAAATGAGGATGGGAACGCGGACGGAGAGCGGTACGGGGCCGAGCACGGCGCCGTGCACCGGGGCGCGGACGGGGGACCAGCCGGAGGCGCCGGAGGCAGCGGCGCGCCCCGCCCCGCGCCCTTGCCA
>VWZF01002809.1:67580-97373 GCA_013396755.1 Sclerurus mexicanus
ATTTTTCTCCCCCCCCCGCCCTCCGTCCCCTCCCCGAGGATGAGCGCGCTGCTTGCCTCTGCCTTTGAATGGCTCTTAAAATACATGTGAGGAAACCTGTTGTGACGCCGCGCGCTCCGCTGACTAAAAATAGCAGCTTTTGTAGTACGGAGGGAGCCGGGGCCGGGCGTGGTGGCAGCTCCGAGGGCCGCTCGGTGCCCCGCGTTATCGGGCAGGAGCAGCCGCCCGCGGGGAGCGCCGGGCGGGAGCCTCGCTGCCCGTCGGGTGGGCTGCGGGTCCGGGCTTATCTCTGCCGGGCACAGCCGCTTGCTGGGGCGAAGGAGGGAGAGGTGCGTGGTGTGTTCGGGCCGGCCCCGGAGCCCGTGGGGAGGGATGCGAGTGCGTGGGGCCGCCCTGAAAACGGGGTGCTGTGCGGCCGCGCGGGGACCGGCAGCGGGAGGAAAGGGGACGGCGACATTCCGGGAGCGGGCGCTGCCGCGTGACCGTCTGTGGGTGCGGGACTGTTCGGGGGTTTAATCAGAACTGGGGTGGGTGGGGGAAACCTCTTCAAGCTCCCCGTGACGGCAGTGGCATAAGGTGGGAAAACATCCAGGCCACGAGCGAGGGGAACTGAGATCTCCAAATTCTCAGTGTGCTAGGGTCTGTTTCCTTCCTCCTCTTCCTCAGGCTGAGAGCTTGCTCCCTTCCCTCGTGGGCTGCCCCGTGGAGGATTTATTTCACAGATTCTGCTGAAAGCAGGCCATGAGGTCTCAAATTAGGAACGAGCCCCCTTTGGGCAAAGTTGTTACAGAAAAGGGAAAGGCCTCCATTTTCGCTTTCACCTGGCCGCCCCCTCCTTTGCCAGCGCACCTAAAGCTGAGCTGGGACTGCGGAGGGCGGAGAGAGCGAGTGAGAGCGAAGTGTTTCCCTGAAAAGCTGCACGCCTTTTTCTTGCACTTTCAGTTTTTATACGCCCTGTGGTGGATAAGCTCAGCCCTGCACCCCAGCCCCGGCGTGTCGCGCCATGGGTGCTGTCGGGGGTTTTTAGCAGCGAGTGAGTTTTTACCTTGTGATTTTTTTTCCCACTGATGAAAGGCGCGCGCGTCTCCTCCGCGTTTTTTCCCCCCTCTCCTTCCTTCCGTGTGTCCTCTCGGTGCTGCCTGCGGAGAAGCAAAGCCTTCCTCAAGCCTTCCTCGTGCAGTCACTTCCTAGAGGTGATGGACGGCGCGGCCGCCCAATGGCAGCGCGCAGGGATGCGCGGCTCCCGAGTTAACTCCGCTCCTGCCCGGCCGGGACTGCCGCACGTCGGGCGAGGCTGGGCACACGCTGACTCCGCCGTCAGGACAACACTGAGCTTGTCAGGAGGGCTGGGAACCCGAGCCCTGTTCAGTGTTCCCGGCTGTGTTACGCCAGGCTTGCGCCTTGCTTTGCAAGTGTTTCTGAACCAGAGATGGAAATTTGTTGGCTTTTTTTTTTTTTTAAATGCTTGCCTGTCAAGGACAGTGTGCTTTGTCATGTTTTATGTCATTTCTGCGCCGTCGCCCGTCTCGGCAATCTGTTGCGGCACAGAGTTCGGTACTGCTGAGTGCCTCCTGAAAGGGAAAAATACAGATCAGCTTGATACACTCTGATTTCCATCAACATTGGAAGATGATTAATGGTGTGGAATGTGCTGCAGGACTTGGTATTGAAAATCTCTAGCTGTGTGAGATGTTTGGGAAGCAAAGAAAGGACAGCTGGGAGTGTTGGCCCCTGCGGCAGTCAGGGTTTGTGGGATAAGCTCGTTCAGTGATCATTTTTGTAAACATCCAGCTGTGAAATACTTGAGCAGTGCTAACACTTTCAATTATCAGGAAGTTTCAGGCTCAGCACCCTGTAGAGATGAACAGGCAGTTTCCACTTCTGTCTCAGTTATTGTTTGAGGCTATCTTCAAACTTGGGCAGAGAGTCTTCCAAGCATGAAGCAGGCACAAACGATGCAGTGCTCTGTGACCATCAACACAAGGACTTGGGAGGAAAGGCAGTAATAAGAGCGATTACCCTGCCACTGTGCTCCTAAGCAGAGGGACAGGTTGCGTAGTGGATCCCACTGCTTTGCAATATTGCAGGATGCCAAATAGCAATGCTGCTATGTTCCATTATTAGCAGTCGGTGAAGATGTCTGACTTGATGGCTGGCACGTGGTATCAGGAGCAGTAAAGTTAGGAATCCCAATCCCAGTTCTGCGCAGGATCTGGCTGTGCGTCCGAGCAAATTATTTGTTGCTTGGTGGCTCATCTTGTCTGGTTGGGGGAGATGCGTCTCTGGTCTAGTGATGCTGAGGTGTAATTCCAGTATAAGTCTGTCACTGTATTTTATAAGCGTGTGATGGAAAAAGTGCTGTAAGCTTGTCAGTACCAGGGCTGGCTGTTGCATACCTTTCCCTTTCAGCCACCTCCTCTGTGAAGTTTCAGAGGTGACACATAGGCGTACTCTCCTGGTACTCCGTATCCCTACTCCCTAACCACAGGCTCTCTGCAGCATCTGACTAGGTTGTTTACCAAACCACTGAAGACTGTCTGATCCGTGTCCAGGCTTCCCCAGAGAGTGCCTCAGAGAGCTGTGTCCTGGCAGCTCTTAAATGTGCTGTGAAGGTTCCTGAATCTCCCCTTTGCTGCTGGATGCTGGTTCCGATCCATAAGGGAAATGGAAAGCTGGCCAGCTGGGCGAAGGCTGCGTGGAGCTCCTCTAGAACAGTAAACAGTGACTCACCCCCTCCTTGTGTCTTCTCTCTCTTCATGTCAAATATATTGCCTTGCATATGCTTCTCTACTCTCTGATTCACACCACCAGCCTGTCCCTCCCCGCTCTCATTACAAATGAGTGACAAGCGTCAGTCTGCCTTACAGGATGTGTGAAGGTTGTCAGAGCAGTAGAATGGATTTTTGAATGATGGGGAGAGGGATGGTGCTCTGCCTACCATGCTGCAATGTGCTGGAAATCCATGTTGTGCCTCCGAGCGGCAGAGGCACGGCAATGAAAATTGAAGCATCTGTAGTTCCCTTCACCTATCAGCTCAGATGTTATCCTTGGTAGGCATATCCGTTTGGCTAGTGCTCTGGAGCTGGGAATAACTTGAGGATAAATGAGAAATTTAAACAGCTGCCTAGGAATTAAATGGCTGCATTTGGGAATGAGTAGAGTATTCCCTGCATAGCTGTCGGTGCTGAATTGAGACGGGATGGCAGAGATCCCCGTCACTGCTTGAACCTTGCACTGTTTTTCTGCCCTCGGGAAGTCGTCGCTGGCTTGGCGGAAGGTGAGGGTTGCATGTTTTCAGTTTGCTGTATGTGAGTGAGGATGGAAGCTAAACACCAGCAGGGCTGTCTGCCAGGTGCTCATGTTCTGGCTGGGGTTGTCTTTCAGTGTAGAAAGAGTTTTAAAATTCAAGTTCATCCACAGTTGTTGGGTGTCGGCAGTGACTTTATAGTAATTCCTTAATGTGTAACGCACTTGGAAAGCCCTGTAGCGTGGAAAGTCTGAAATCTCACTCTGGCATGTTTTCTTTCTTAATTGCAAGCCTTGTGTGGAAAGCTCAGTCCTGGCTCTTGCCTGAGTCAGGCTTTCTGCTGCCTTTCCATTTCAAAGCAAAGGAACTGTGGATCTCTAGATGGTCTAAGCTGAGACCGCCAGGCTTAGGATGTCAGCTGGAGACCTCCAGGTTTTTGGGAGGATGCTGCAAGAGGCATAGAAGTCATCTGAGAGAGGGAGAGGGCGTTGGCAAGGCTGTCAATGGGTAACTTTACTGCAGAATTACAAGGGCTTTTTATGTAACCCACAGTCAAAACACTTGCTGTAAATACGAGCGTGGAGCTGCTCTGGAAAAGCCTTTTCCCCTCACAGTTGGTGTATTACTACTCGCTGCTTTATTGATGTAGCATTCGAAGTGTGTCGTACTGCTTACAGAGCAGGGATGTAATGCGCTCCTTGTTCCAAAAAGCTGAGCTCCTAATTTTAGATGTGATGCAGCAAACGCAATTAAGGAAAGAAGAGCAGGAGTAGGGTAAAGACTAAAAGGGTTCTAATAATCAAATTGCAGGCAGGGTCCCAGAAGACCCCTACACAGCATTTTTAGGGAATGCTGCTGGGTATGACTTGTTTGTGGAATGGTTTATGATTTTGTTGTGGATTTTGCTTCCTATCTGTGGGAGTTGCCGTGCTGATTTTAGTGTCTTGTTAGTAGCTGAATAGTCCCAAATAGTCCTGATGGGAAGGATTAAGTAGATGGGGAGATGGAGCCTGAGGCCCTGGAGGGCTGCTGGTGAGGGTTGCGAGTGTTGTATTGGTTTTGGTTTCGAGCAGAGCCTGGACCACACCTGTGCTTTGCCTAGTGCAGAGATAAGACTCTTCCTGGCACTCATGTCTGAGTGTGAGACTTGAGCCTGGTGTTTCTAGTTGTGCTATGAAATCCTGCCCTTTGGGTCAGGGCAGCCCACAGCCTCCTACCCTTGTTTGAAGAGAGTCTGGCATCAGAATTCCTGATGGTGCCCTGAACCTCCTCATTCATAACTGTGCCAGCAGTGGCTCTGGCCCATCACCCCTGATGGGGCTGGATGGATCCCAGCCTATCTTGGAGGGGTGCCTTGGTGTGCAGGAGGAGACAGGTGTGCAGCAGAGGACCCTGTGCCGAGCGCCTGTGCTGTCTGTCCGCTGAGGAATGTGCAGGGTAAGGAGCTGTTGCTTTGCTGACATGGAGCAACAGGTGGCCAGAGGGGTTTCGTCATGCAGAGCCGGAGCATTGCTTTGGGTGGCAGGTGAGCCCACATGCTGACCCCAGCTGGAGGCAACCTCACCCCTCGGCTCTTGTTTTCCATGATACCTTTACGTTTCTTTCCATCTCGGTGCAGCCGAGTGGCCCCGTTCGGTTTTTCCATCGGCTGGCGTGGAAAACGCTTTGAAGACGCGCTGGGTGAGGATCAAAAGGCTTTTTGTGCATTTGGTGGGTGTGACGGGGCTGTCGTTCGCCTCCCCCTCCTTTTTGCCTTTCCTTTTCCGGCGTTAGCAGCGCGGCGTGCGCCCAGCGTGCCCCTTCCCTTGTAGGGATGGGGGTGGCGAGGGAGAGGGGATGCCGCTGAGGGAAGGAAGAGTTTCTGATGCTGTGGGAATGTGAGCGCTCAAACTCTGTAAACAGCTGGTGACTCACTGCATAACTATGGCACCAACTGCTTGCGGCCCGGCGCTGCGCCTCTGCAGGGAGGGGGCTGCCGGCCCTTTCCTCTATGCACTGGCAGCGCCTCTGCGCTCCTCAGCTCCGAGACGAGTCCTCTTGGCCAAGACAAGGAGCTTTCTGCTTCCTCCCAACTGCTAGTGCCTACATCTGTGCCTCTGGCCAGGAGGTAGGGATGGGCAGCAAATGCCTGGTGTGGAGGGGAAGCGATGGATGGCAAAAGGGCAGTGCTAGGGTCTGAAGAAGTGCCTGTGCTCATAGGGGATCCTGCCCTCCTGAAGAGCGCAAAGTGTGGCAGCAGACGGAGTTCGGGTGCTCCCCCATCGTTCAGAGGCAGCTGCAGGGGGCTGAGACTTGCCCCTGTGTCCAGCCTACTCCTGTGGTCCCAGCGAGGCAGAGGCTGCAGTTTGAGGTGTGCCCAGGGTGGGGTTCAGTGCTGGAGGAGAGCAGGGAAGGACTTGATGATGCTCTAGAAAATGCAGTGCACACCAGTTGCTGTAAGTGGTCCATTCATCACGGAACATCTTGGCTTGTGCGCTGTGCGGCTGTCCTTGTCCCTCCTCCAGACATGGAGAGCTGTGCTGTCTCGGACTTAAAAATAGAGGAGGCGCCTAAATACACTCCCTAATATCTAGGATAGTATCTTGCAGCTCTGCACTTACTGGATTGTTTTTTTCCTCTCCTGCTCTTCCTCTTGATCTTTACGTAAGTCGTGTGATGATGAGGTGTCTTGACTGATAAAATTCAAGTGACAGCAGCACGGGCTGAGCCAGCACCTTCACCCACCCGGCTCCCACCAGTCCTCACACCCCACCTTTGCACCCCCGAAATCCTGCCACCCCTGTTTGCAGATATGAATGAGTTTGTTTACTCTCCGACGACCTCGTGATGTCTTTGCACAGACATGACCTGAAGTCATTATTGCTTTTGGGCTTCTCTGTTTCCATGGTGACTGTCTCCGGGTTGGCTACTTTCCCAAGGTCACCATGGCAACTATCAGAAGGGAATCATGCTTGGGATGCTTTGGCTGGATTTTTCATGAATGATTAGGATGTGTGACACGATGCAGACGTGGAAATGGGGAGGGTTTGGGCTGGGCTGGGGAAGGTGGGGGGAGAGAGAGGACTCCCGCCAGACAGGCTGCGCTCTGCGGTGCTGCGGGTGTGCAGCCCTCGAAGCCGCCCTGCGCCGGGGGGGGGACCGGCGCCTCGCCCCCTCCCTGCTGGGGAGCCGTAGGCAGAGGCTGTGATGGTGGCGCGGCTGTGGTCGCCTCGCTCGCGGTAGGTACCCGTCGGACCGTCGTGCTGTCATCACCGCAGGGTGAAGGGTTTGGGTGGAGGTGCGGGCAGGTGAATTTTTGGCAAGGTGCCGGTCAAAGGGGTGTAGTCGCCAGCAAAGGTGAGAGTGAAGGGCAGCGTCGCAGCAGGGGATGGTCTGTCTGTCGATGGACATGCCTCCACGTCACTAGAAATATCAAGCAGGTCGGCTCTTGCAGCCTGAGGCTGGAGGATCGGGAAGCAACAGTCTTGGTGTGTTGGGAGAGGCAAACTCCTGCCTGGCTTTGTTATTGGGGGCTTTTGTTTCTGTTGTTCGGGTTTTCTGGTAGCATCTCCTTTGGGTGGGGACAGCGCTGGAAGCAGGTTACAAGACAGGCAGCTTCTTTCTGGATTACTGGTTCAATTTCGAGCTGGGTTAATAATCATCAAAATAAGAATGAAGGGAGTTGTTGTCTTGTGGCTTTTCAGTGCCTTTTATGAGCGGAGGTAACTCTTAATTCAGTCCCTAATAGGCCATTTGGAGCGTCTGGGATTCCTCCAGAGGGAGGTGACGGGGCCTGAGAGGCCACTCTCCATGCTCCCCTTGGGAAGGGGTGGCACATGGCAAGGCGGTGTGTGGCGCTTAATGCGACTGTTTACAGATGGGATCAGGTGTCCTTTCTCCCTCTCCCTGCCCTGTCTTCCTGGCTGGATCTTAGTGCAGTTAATAGCAAAATATGAGTTCTTAGTCTTCAAAAGCAATGCACTTGTCAACACAAATGTCTGAATCCATCCCAGCCCTTCAAACTGTGTGGTTATTTCTTAAAGTGGTGGTAGAGTTGGAAGTTTGGGCCATCGTGTTGGTATCTTCTTCCTGCTTTCATCCCTGAGATTAACCTGTAAATATTTTTTTTGTTTTTCCAGTTGCAATTTCTGAGCAGTTTTGTCCGGAAGACTGTGCTCAGGTTATGACGACTAATCCCAAACCGAACAAGGCATTAAAGGTAGGCAGGAAGGCTGAGTGGGTGGTGCTGGGTGGCATGGGAGGCTCTTGTGGAACAGTGCAATGTTGGTCGTACATGACTGTTCTTTTTAATTCCAAGAGAGTCTTGCAGATGCATGCTGATACAATTTCCCACTGTCTAAAAGAAATGTTAGGGTAGAAGGATACTGGTGATACCCAGAAAGAGGTTTGAAGTCTCTGGGATGGCATGCAGGCTGGTGTATCCCAGTTACTATCCAAGAGACTTCTGTCTATAGCAGGTATTCGCAGCATCCTGAAACCAGTGCTCCCAGGTTTATCAATGAAGTACTTTTACTCTCAGGACTGGCAAGCACAGGTGAAGGCACACGTTCAGCTGGTGTCTTTCAGGTCTCTGAGACAGTAAATGCCTCAGACATACTAGCATGATGGTGGTCTGCACATGGGCTGTGCATGCATTGTTGAAATTTCTTTCCAGTGTTTTAGTTTTCATTCCATCTGTCCTGCAGTCTCTGAAAAGACAAAAGGATGGTGTCTTAAAAGTTCAGGATTCAATGATCTTAAAGGTCTTTTCCAACGTAAATGATTCTATGATTCTGAAAATAATGGCAGTGACAAACCTGCTTGAGAAAAGATACATGGCCTTGGTGGTTTTCTCATGTAACTTCCCTCTGGCCTGTGCCCTGGCATAACCAAATCAGGGTGTGTCATTGATGCCAAGCAGGGTTGGTTTTGTTCACTTACTCAAATGAGCATCTTCAATGATAAGTTACAAAATGCTGAATGAAGCCCTGCAAGCAGCTATTCTGCTTTTGTGATGCTGCTCTGGTGTCCCAGCATAATGCTGGGAAAAGATGTTATCTTTAGCATTCAGCATGAATTCTGGGTCCTGATGAAGGACTTCAAAAACAAAAGGCTTCAGCTGGCTTTACATTTATCTCCTTGAAAATCTTGCTATTGGGTTCACACTGCTTTCTCTGACCTAAGAGGGTTACCCAAACCCAGATGATAGCAGTGCTCAGATCTCTGCCATGTTTAACCCAGATGTTTTAGTGGAGTTTGTGCTCTTTACAGCGCTTCAGGGATGTTTTCCAGGTAGGGCTGTCACATTGCTGAGGGGTGGCCTGTCTCTGCTGTCCAGAACATCTGTTCACGTAGGGTTGCTGCTACCCCTGTGCTGTTGGTATTTGCAGGTAAAGGAGGAGTCAGGAGAGAATGCCCCAGTGCTGAGTGATGATGAACTCGTGTCAATGTCTGTACGGGAGCTGAACCAGCACCTGAGGGGTCTCACCAAAGAGGAGGTCATCCGTCTGAAGCAGCGGAGACGCACGCTGAAGAACCGGGGTTACGCTGCCAGCTGCCGCATCAAGCGCGTGACTCAGAAAGAGGAGCTCGAGAGGCAGCGGGTTGAGCTGCAGCAAGAGGTGGAGAAGCTGGCCAGAGAAAACAGCAGCATGAAGCTAGAGCTGGATGCCTTGCGCTCCAAGTACGAAGCACTCCAGACCTTTGCTCGTACTGTGGCGCGAGGGCCTATTACCCCGACCAAAGTTGCCACCACCAGTGTCATCACCATTGTGAAATCAGCCGAAATCTCATCCAGTTCTGTGCCGTTTTCAGCAGCGTCCTAGTGCCCTCGGTGTGGGGAACTAGCAGCCTTTCAGAGGGGAGGGGATAAGGCTCTTACGCGTTGTTCCGGAGTCCTTGGTCACGTCAAGAATTGGCATTTTAAGAATTTTCTTCCAAAAGTGCAAAAAATAGTAGAAAAAAAAAGAAATCAAGAAAAACAAAACAAACCCAAAGGGTTCCTACAAAGGGAACTTAACTGGCTGCTTCTGTCTGGACTCAGTGGCTCCATCAACCTCTTGTGTCCAGGATTTGAGCTCTGTATGCAGTACAAATTGCAAGATCTGCTTCCTCCTTCCCTGTGTCCACAAACCCCTCTCAGCCGTGGGCAGCTTTCCAGCTGAGAGAAGATACCTGAGGAGCCTCCAGAGTCTTCGTGAATGATGCTCAAGAGCCGGGAAACAGATGGACCGTAGAAATCATCATGTGAGATGAATGTATGGGAAAAAAAGTTTCCTTTAGTGGCCTCCTACTCCTTGTAAGAAGGGTCTCCCCCTACCTTCCCCACTTCCGTCTGATATCATGAGGGCAGGGATATAGGCTTTTGGGATTTGATTTCATCGTGCTATGAGTGGATGAGAGTGGGAGGATGATGGAGACTAATACTTGGGTCTGACCACACCCATTAGGAATAACCTTTTGTTTTCAATCCATGCTGTTAAAATATGGAAAAGTATATATTTTACATATTTTAATATGCCCCATTACCTGTGTGGCCTGTAAAAACTACATCGCAGCCTCCTTTATTCCAAACCCAAGTTTCCCAATAGCTCCTTCCCAAAGGTGTGCCTGTGAATTTGGGTATATTTATGCAGTTTATTTCTTCCAAATGATCCACAGTCTTGAAGTAGCAGCTTTTTTTTCCTGGATTCCCTGAAGCTTAAGGGAGGGAGGCACAGTAAATGCTGTGAAGAGCAGTGTGATGGGGAGGAGAAGGGGAGATGAGGAGGAAAAATGCTGCAAGTATTACTGGTGAAGGCAGAACTGGCTGTGAGAGAAGGTGGAACAGTTCTGCTGGGATCAGCACTATGAGAAGGGGTTTGTGCAGAGTATTTCAGAAGGATGTTTTTAAAGCACTGAAGTGTAACTAGAGGGCAATAGCGTTCAGACAGGAGGAGAGAAGTTTCAGAGTCTCCTCTTTGACAAAAGCATTGGTAGGTTAGCAATGAGCATCCCAGCTGGAGAGCTGCACTCGCCAGTCCTTGATGACCAGAGAAGGGCTATGGGGAGGTCAGATGGGAGCTGGAAGAGTCTTTTCCTCTCCATAGCACATCAGATGCTGAATTTGGGATCCAAAGAGTACAGTGAACAACCCTCAGTGTTCAGACAACCTGTGTGAATGTGACCCTGAAACTTGACGCTTTCTCTCACAAATGGGCAAATTATCCGGAGAGGCTTGTGGAAGGCAGGATGGAAAATCCAGGTGTGTGTAGGGGACGGAAGAATTGGGATTGAGAAGTCGTTCATATGGCTCTGAGCAGTGGTTTGGGAGAGGGATTTCTGGCTCGGCAATGGGCAGGAGATGGGAAGCTGAAAGGAGAGAGTCTGCTGTTGCACAGCAGCACTGAAAAGATGAAGGTTTCCAGGTCACTGTAAAAAAAAATAGCTATGTTGGTGTTTGTGTGTTTTGTTGTTGTTTTGTTTTTCTTTTTGAAGTAGGAAAGAAAAGGGACTGTGAGTTTTGTAGGGCAGGTCAGAGACTTGTGGAATGGACGATGCCTGTTGTCACGCAGGTGAGAAGAGAATGAGATTGCTGAAGTTCAAGATGAGGAGAAAAGCTTAGGGAATTTCGGCTCCAGAACAGAAAACAAAGATCACGGAGAATTCATGAGTGTTTTGGACTGAAAGAGAATAATCAAGTGCCACCATTGTTGTAAAGGGGACAGTTTGCTGGCATCTGACACCCAGTGTAATTTGTTGTTTGAGGCTTTGTCTTGCCTTGGATGGCACTAAGTTGGTAGAAATTTAGTGAAGCCCTACTTGTCTCTGGAAGAAGTTGTTAGCTTGCTTTTTCTTTTTTTTTCACCTTGTCATTGGAGTCTCTGGATTTCCCAGGAGGATCCCTTGTGAAATAGGTTAATGAATAGAGTAACCTCAGACTTGGTTCTCATTCAGTCCTCAACATCGACATCCGTGACCTTACTGAGCCAGAAAGGGTGTCAGTGAAATGCTTCCTGAAGGCTCATTCCCCCTGCCAGATCCACGTGTTATGGACGGGAGCAGGGAGTTTCCTTCAAGTGATTTTCCAACACGTAGAGTTTGGATGACACTTAGCGTTACCTCATTTCTCCTCCACTCCCTCCCTATCTCCAAACAGGCAGATCAGTGTCCTGTGTATCAGTACCAGTTATTGACTCCCACAGCAGAAGCTGAGGAAGAGAAAGATGTTAATGTCGTTTCCTGGTCCTCTCATGTTCTCCAGCTCACAGACATTGGAAACTTTCCCAGACCTCACAGGTGCCTCCAAAACCAGGCAAAATGGAGACTCCTGGCACTGTTGGGGCTTTAAATGAAAACTTCAATGAAAAAGGCCAGTTGACTTGAAAATGCCCAAATGCTTCCAGTCTTTAAAACAGCTCCAGAGCTCCATAACATTCCTGGCTAGATAGGAACACCTCTGGCTGCCCTTGACACCCCTTCGGGGAATCAGACCAGTCTCACCAAGGGGGACGGAGGTCGAACTTTGTTCCATGGGGTCTTCTTGCTGTTGGAATGAGTTGAGAAACATATCTTTACGTGGCACTTCCCTTGTGGCCAAGTATTTCTTTTTTTTCCAGTTCTTGGAAGGGTGCCAAAGGCTTGTCCAAGTGATTGCTAGTTTAGTGCTGGTAGGCACTTAAATCTCTGGTCACTCGATAAAGAACAAGAGGCCTGGGTGTTGTTAAAGCTGTTGATACCATAGCCATGGTAGGTAATCCATATTGGATATCCATAAGGACCACGTGGAAATATTTAAAGAGAGAGAAATATATATATAAATATATAATTATATACATTTTATCGTACAGATTTTTCGTAAAAAAGAAAAAAAATAATTTTTTTTCCAAGTTTGATACTGTAAATCTTTATTAAAAGAAATTGCCAGTCCAGGGCTCCCTGGGTGGTGACCTGGAGGGGAATGAAATGTTCTGGCTAAACTTCCACAGAGGGATCAGAATTGCAAGGTAACGTGGAGGGAGGAATGACCCGAAAGCTGTTGACCGCGTTGGAGACCCAGCTCCTCCACCCTCCTCCCTGGAGGGCCCTCCAGCTTGGGGTTGTCCCGTTGCATTCCTCTGGGGTTCGGTTTGTTTCTGTTGTGTTTTATTTTTTGTTTTGTTTTGTTTTGTTTTTTCTCTCCGTCCTGCACTTGCCAGCCTGACACCCAGGGCGAGTGTGGCGCATGGTGCTGGTGGCGTGGGGCGCGTTCCCCCGCAGCCGCGCCTCTCGCTTGTCTTTTTGCTGCAGTAGTTTGGATGCTGGGGCTCCCTTCTCTGCCCCTCTTAGTTTGTCCCCCTGACCCCGCTGAGGAGCGGGGGCTCTGATTTTTTTGAGTGCTGGGATCCTCTCCCCTGGGCCTGGCCTTTCTTTGGTTGCTCCCCATCCGCAGTGTGACGTGGGAACTGAGGGCTGGGCAGGAGGCAGGAGAAGATGAAAAGCGTCGCGTAGGGACCGGGAGGGACATCTCTGTTCTCGAAGACGTGTTTGCTGTGCTCTCTGTTGGGAGTGGGGAACCTTTCCCTCCAGGGCAGCTTCAGATCCCTTAGAAACAAGTCAGCGTCTCTGCTCTTGCCCAACTCTACCGTGTGCTGGGAAGAGACCGCAAAGTGCAGAGACCTGGGTGACACGGCAGCTCTGGGATGGCCGGGGAGGGACGAGGCACTGGCAGTGAGCCGGTGTGGAGGTGAGCTGTGGCAGGGCCAGGCGTGATGCCACGGGAGCGTGAGGGACGGCTCAGACCCGGGGAGGAGGAGAAGGTGGCAGTTTTTTCTCTCTCTCGAATCATTTAAACTTCATTGTCATGATTGTTTTTATTTAAAAAGGTAAAAAAAAAAAAAAAAAAAAAGAAAGAAACAAAACAAAACCGAAAAACTTTTGTAATGTGGATTTGTTTTCCTTCGTCTGTATTTCAGTCTGCTGGGGTGTTTCTGTAGATGGTGGATACTTGCTTTCATTTTTTTAATGATAGAAGTCTTCTGTTTTAAGTTGTTTTTTATCACCAGCTCATTCTATCCTCTGTGGTTACTCAGTAATTTCATTTCAATATTTATTTTTGTGCTGCTTTTTTATTATAAAATAAATTATTGATATACCAAGCAATGTGGATTCCTGTTTGTAAGGCGAATAGCCCTGTGTATGTGTCCATTACTTCTCTTGACAGCCACAACGTAATTTATTGCTGTAAATTTAGCTGCAGTGACTGGTTTTTTTGTACCTTTCCAATAAAGCATTTTCTGGTTTCAGACTTGCCCTGGTCTATGGTCAGCGTTTTGGAGCCTGAATTGATCTTCAGTGGAGTGTTTTCCTTGGTTTTTTTGCTGCCTGTCCCCAGTGCAGCACACAGCTGGTTGCTGGCTATGGCGCTGCGGTGAGCGATGTGTTTTTTGGAGGCAGGCTGGGTTAAGGCAAGTGGGATGGCAGCTTGGGCTTTTGCAATTGTCTGACCCAGCTAGGCGGAGCCCATCTCAGCCTTGCTGTGGGGCTTTCTTGGGCTGTTTGGAATGTGCTCAAGGGATAGCTCTTGTCCGAGCTGTTTGTCGGGTTGATCCCTTGCTCAGACCACGTGCACCTGTTCCTAACCCAGGCTGTACCTTTATGCACAGTCAGTGGGTGTCTGTGTTAGCGCAAGCAGGACTGACAGCTCAGCAGGCATCTGCTTGCAGTCAAGATGCTAAGCAAGGCCATTTGTGGCTTGGAGACACTGTGACCTGTCTCGCAGTGCTGGAGAGAGGCATTCTTTCTTTCTTTCTTTGGGTTGTGAAATATCCTTTCACTGTTTTCCTCTGTGACTGCTTGCGAATAAACCCCTACATCAACACTTCATCTTTTCGCTTGTCCCTGTTGGGGCTTTAAAGGGGTGGTACCTTGTGCCAGTGAGCTCGCAGGGGCTGTGTTGGCTTTAATCCCCTATTCCAAGTGGCTGTTTTTCTTCAGGGGGCAGCAGAAGGGCAGAAACACTTGGCCGTATTGATGCAATAGGCTGGAGGCAGACAGGTGTGTTGACCAAAGCTGGAATTAGAGGTAGGGCGAACTGGAGAGGAGCAGGGCTGAAGGCTTTGTGTGTCAGCAGGTAATGGATGGTCATTAGGTGGGGCCAGGCAGACTTGGCTGAGCAGGCACATGGGTGAAGCCTGGGGGTGACTGTGGTCTCTATGCTGAACAAAAAAAGCTTCAGCTCCTGCCTGGAGAGATGGCAGCAAGGAGCCAGTAACAAGGGAGAGGAGAGGGAGGTGGGCCAGTTGTGACTGTTGGAAGGATGGAGAAGCATTAGTTCAGGAGGAAAAGGGCATCAAAAATGGCCCAGGTGGAGGTTCAGCAGTGAAAGGAAACTCAACCTTCCTCATGCTTAGGGGAGAAGTCCTAGAGAATGGTCTCTGTGAACAGGGTGGGAGATCGGGCACCCTGTTGCCTGTCAGCAGGTGGGCCCAGGGACTCACTGGTAGGTGTTAGCACCCAAACTCAGCAGTGTCTCTGCCTCTGGGTGCTGCATGGTGAGCAGCCGCACGTGAGAGCTGGCTCTGTTGTGGTGCCAGTGACCACCTTCCTTCCCCTCTGCTTGTTGGGTGGCCAGCCCTAGCTTCTGCAGGTGCAGTAGCAGGGCATGCCCTGTGAAGATCATCCCTGATACAAGCGATGTGTAAACCTGTCTGACCCAAGCCCAAAAGGCACCAGGAGATCTGATAGCTTCAGCTCAGCCTTGTCCTTGGGGAAAGCCTGAGGACAAGTGACAACTGGAAAACAAATCTGCCGACCACCAGAGCCTGCTGCTGGCAGTGAGAGACGCCTGTTCCTCCTGGGCTGCCTGCTGGCGTGGCTCCAGGCACAGCAGGCTCCTGTGTAGGTCACCCGAGTGCTCGCCGCCAGCTTTCCCCGTGTCCTTGTTGAGGAGGTGGAGGAGACGCATTAGCAGAGGAGCACGGGACCGCATCCAGCCTACACCACCGTTGGCATTTCTGTTCCCAGTGGATGTGTTTTGACAGCGTAAGGGTTTGAGGGGCTGTGACAGTGCCCAGCCTGAGCCGTCAGCTCTTGCCTTTCTCCCCTCTCCAAGAAAAAGGACGATGAGGAGGCCCAGCTTGCGCCGGCTGGAGCAGGGAGGGTGCCTGCTGCTGCTGTCGCGGCAGCCAGCTGGTGTCCAGCCCAGCACGGCTCCTTCAGGCTGGTATCACACTGCTGACTTGCATGAGTCACAGCTGACTTTTTTTTCCTTCCCCCCCTTGTTTGGCTTGCAAGAAAGATCTGTTTTACATATAATACAGTAATCAGGGCTTGACATAAATAGGCAAATGTTATTGTCTGCGGTGGGAATTGCACCTGCTGGCAGAGCAGTGGAGGCAGCCCATTATGCACCGGAGTCGATCATTTGTGCAGTGAAGTACAGCCACGGTTCTTGCTGTGTTCTTGTGCAAGTCTTTATCTCAGTGGCTGCGAGCACATCGACAGATGTGCCATCATCACCTTTGCAGTCTGTCCTGGCCCCAGGAGCCAGAGCAGCCTCTGTTCCTGCATCTGTGGCCATCCTCCCCCAGCGGGGTGAAGACCAAGATGTTCTGCTGAGACATCCCTATTTCTGTGCTGGCTGTGCTACAAAGCCAAGCAGCCTCATCCCTGAGCACTGAGGCTGCACTTTGTGGGCAGGACAGTCCTGCTCCCAGGATGCCAGGATTCTGGATGAATGCCTGGATGTGCAGAGCATATGGCTTTTGTTTGTGGACCTCATTGCAGGATAAGTGGCAGCGGTCTCACCTGCTGAGCAGGTATGAGCAGCTTCAGACCACAGGGACTCGTGAGACTGCCTGAGCTATAGGATGCTCATATGAAGTCTGGGCCTAGCATGGTAAGATTTCTCCAAAAATAATCAACAGAGATTGTCTTCTTGGTGCTGGGGTCTGGGCTTAGCTTAGCTAAACCAAATCTAGCACCTCTGAACTGCTGCATCCACAGCATCGGCAGGGGCTGGAAGAGGTACTCTCTGCACAAGGAGAGGAAGCAGGGGACACACACATTCTTTGTGGAGTGAAAAAGATGAGCACAAATCCCGTAGGAATGCCAAAATGTGCAGGATGCTGCGTGTGCAGGTATTTCTGCTGGGCCAGCATTGAGGGGCAGGGAGGACGTTAAGCTTAAGAGCATCAGCATTATAGCAGGAACAAGCAGATCGTGGGCTTTGCTTGCTGAGCTCAGTGAAAATGCTTGCTCTGTGCTAGAAATTGCTGTTTATTAGAAAAAAAAATAAAATAATTTCATGTTGTGATTTACATTTTGCAGTTTAAGAGCAGGGGAAAAAAAGACCCCAATGCTTGGAGTTATGTGTAACAGGGCTCCAAGCCTTACCCATCAGTTTGTTTGCCACATCACTGCAAATCTGAGGCTGTAAACTTGCCCTCATCCTACCACTACCCAGCTGCCACCCCAGACAACAGCCCAATCAGTGCCTAAGTAAGATCACAGAGATCATCCAACTACAAGGGAATAGAAATTAGACTAAAAATTGGGGGGAAGAAAAAAACAGAGGAAGTTTAACAAAAGTATGCGCACCTCCATCACTGATACAGGGAGAAGCCTTCCATGCAGGATCTTCCCCTGCCACTGGTCCTGCCCTGAGTGGTGACATCCCCCAGCACCTCTCTATCCTCACCATGGTCACCCAGCTGGGCTCAACTCCCACCTGCCTTCCCAGAGGTCAGGCAAAGCCCAGGGATGGGGAATAGTGAAGGGTTAGGAGGAACAGACAGTTCCCAGTAAATGAATTCCTACCACCACCAGTCACAGTCCGGTTCCCTAATAAAGACTCTGATAAGGAAGCTGGAATCCCTTTTAACTTCTGATCCATTCAGAGATAAGCTGGTTCAGACATAAACAAGCTGTTCTGTCACCAGCAGCTCTCAGAAATGCAGCTGCAGACCTCTGGTTTGCCCCAGTGAGGTCCTGCCGTGCTCCCGGGGGAGCTATTCAGACAGCTGCATCCTCATCTGGAGGATGACTTGCTCTTCCTTCATGGTAAAGGTCTTTTGCACAACTCCGTAGGCTTTTCTGGGAGAAGGCGAGGGGAAAAGATGTAAAAATAAGGAATGACGTCTTTCAACCATTACCGGGTTTTGAGGTGAAGCGAAGTCACCTTCCTGGGCTGGTTTTCTCCACGGGGCCCTTGGAGATCATTTTTTACTCAAATTGGGAGAAACTAGAGCAGAACTGTGCTGAGAAAAGCATTTCTCTCAGGCCTCAGCACTGCTTAGAGGTAAGAGGAGAGTGAGGGCAGCTGGTCTGTCCTGCACCCTGGCTCCCCTCCCTGCGTGGCATCTCCCAGTGTTGGCACAGGGCAGAGAGACACCAGCAGTGGGGCAGCAAAGCCCAGGCTGCAATGCAGGGTCAAACAAAGCCTCATCTGTAACAGCAGGAGAGATGGGACAGCAGAAGCTGGCACTATTTGGTTTAACCTCTTCCTGGGTTATTGCATCTTCCCCTCAAGAGACTGGCTTTTTGGGTACAGTTCCTGGCTTCCCAGTACTCTAGTTAGACAGGTTGTCTCAGCCTCAAGACACCTCCCATTTGCATGGGTTTAAATTCTCCAGTGTCACTGTCCCATCTGATATCTCCTACAGCTCCTCATCTGACAGGATCAGCACTCTCTTCTCAATGTTTTTGCTCTTCCTGCTGCTCTGTCCATCCATCTTGGAGGCCACGTGCCCATTCTGCCCTGGTGCCTTGTGTTCTGCTTCCTGCATTGACTGCTGGGTGTACTGCTGGTACGTGGGTGAGAAGTTGTGGATGGCATCCTGCACGATGTCCTGGGGGCTGATGGTCTCCTTCAGCCCACTTGAGATGCTCTGCATCGGGGCAAGGTTTGCTGCAAAAGAGGGAGAGTGGGAAGGTGATGGGACATCAGTCAATGAGCCCAAGCAGTTCATGACTAGAATGACACTTTTCCTTTGAAATTCAAGATCAGCAGCTCATTGTGGGCCACTTCAGCTTGCAGCGGCAAGTTCCAAGGAGAGGGAACACAACTCCACCTCCACGTTTCAGAGGATTGGTCCTCTCCTACAGCATGTGGGTATCACATATCCCCTAATTCTGCCCATCCACACCAAGGTCTCTCTTCCTATCCACTCACTATGGCTTGTGGTATCATGAGAGAAGAAGGAGAAGGAACTCATGGAACACAGGATAAGGAAACTCCTCGTGTAGTTTTTTGCATCCCATTGATAATGGGATACTAATAACATAAGGGGGTGTTTCCTCTTCACTTAGTCATTGATGAAGGAAGAAGTGAGAAGGATTACCTGTTGAGTTTTCTTTTTTCTCCCTGTACACCTGGCAGGTGAACGCATAGCGCAGGGCAATGGAAGCAAAGAGCATCTCAATGCAGATGATGAAGTTCTGGTAGCCGGCAGCCACTGTCCCAGCTCCCACCTCCTTCCCATCGATGATCTGAACTTCAGGGATCACCCCACATTTCTCCAGGATTGCTAGCAGTGTCCCTGTGCCGGAGAAGGGAGAGACATCAACTCTGTTCCTCCATCCCTGAGCCAGGTGGGGAGGAGAAGCACTGGGCATCCACGGTGGGACCCACCTTGCCAAAAGGAGAGAAAGATGACTGCCTTGATGGTGATGAACTTGAGGACTGGCTCAAACGGGCGCAGCAGGTCCATGGTAGCGAAGTAGAAGAGGAAGAGCGCATAAAGCGCCAGGCTGACCGAGAAGTTGTAGATGATGGTGATGTAGAGGTATCCACTATGGACACTGCAGGGAGAGAGAGAGCTGCTGCCCAGGGCTGTGGGGAGCAAAGCAAGCTGGGGGCAAAGAGGAATCAAATGGGGAGGGGGGAAGTACACAGCTTTGTCGTAAGGGAGAGAGAACACAGCCCAGAAGGGGAAGGAGGGACAGAGGATGCAGAGGCCACTCTCAGCTTTTGCTCTGTTGGTGGGACCTCTTTTATTATGGCTCACAAGAGTTTTGTCCCTTTATTTGGGGGCAGTGAGTCTCCATTCCTGGGTACTTTGGGCTCTCAGTGCTCTCACTACCCACAGAGCAGCTCCCCAGGGAGACTGGAAGGACACGCTTGTGATAGAGCAGGGATCCATCCTCTCCCATTCATCCTCCCCAGCCCAAACCAGCATCCTCACTTGAAGTCTCCATCATGGTACTTCCCAAACGCCTGCAGGATGATGGTGACGATTGCCATGAGGGGTTTCACAACGCAGAACTGCAGTGTGGCCTGCACAGGGGAGAGACATGGTGTACCCCAGGCAGCAGAGATATCCAACACTCTGCATCCCACCCCTGGCCCCTCCACATGAGCCAACCCCTCTACTCCTGGGACACAGACACAAAGGAGAGAGCAGTTCTCGTCACAGGAGTGACTGAGGAGTGAAATACAAGATCTGCAAGATCTGCAGACAGGAGGGAGCAGGGCTTCCAGAAGGCATGTCCTGAAAGGCAGCATAGCCACTCTGAGGTGGGGGACCGGGTGACTTGGGGACACATGGGTAGGAGGATTCAGCCCACAGCACTGGAGGGTTAGGAGTGTCCAGGCTAACCTGGGACTGGACAGAGATGGCAATCTGAGCTCTGCAGTGGGAGGAGACCCTGACTCAGCAGTGAGTCAGAGGCAAGGACAGTGAGCGTGCAGCCCTGCTGCTGGCCAGGTGCCGGGGAGCTGTGTGAGCTGCCTCCCTCAGAGGGAAAAAAACCCCAAACCAGCATCTTGAGAGAGTGATGAAGCAGAGCCCCCTTGGCAGAGCAGTGGGGAAGAGACCCACCACCCAGAGAACCCTTGTCTGAGGGGTGTGGAGCCGATGCTCTCCATCAGGTACCCACCTGCTTGCAGAAGCGCAGGAACCCGATGGAGTAGGACATACCCTGAAGGCAGCAGGTCCCATAAAAGCAGCTGGACCTGGAAGCAGAAGCCAGAGATGCCATTGGGGCTACTGAATGGGCAAAGTGGGTGAATGGCCGAGGAACTCATGGGATGCAGGAACTTACGCAATGGGCTTCCCTCGGATCTCCATCATGATGTTGCTCTCCCCTCCAAGGTACTCAAAGCACAGGCTCAGGAAGCTGTAAATCACAAAAGCTGACAAGGCAAGGGCAGACACCATCAGAAGGAGTGACGGAAATCCAGGAGGGGGTTGTTTCATCTCCCATTCCTTCCTGCTCAGGTGTTTTCTCATCCAGCCTGGCACCGCACCAGGATTTGGGGTGTTGGCAGGTGAGAGCCCAGCAAGAGGAGCAGCAGTTCAAATCCATCTGACTTCTCAGTGAAATCAGCTCCTCTGGGCACAAACAGTCCATCCAGGGACCCTCTGCACGGAAGGGTTGCTAAGGGACAGCACAAATGGCTGGTGGCCAGCAAGGAGAAGGTCCTGTACACTTTTTCTGGACATCCCTATCACTTATTTTTCATATGCTCCAAACCTGAAGTAATACAAATGCCCACACCACTTAGTTCCCCAGGAGTAGACAAGACAGAAAAGCAACCTTAATCCTGCACCTCAAAACACCCTAACTCCTCCATTTCTTCTGCTTTAGATAAACTGCATTTCTAGCCCCACAGGCAGCCAGAAAACCTCGTTCCCCTGAAGCGTGGTACTGAGGTCACTCTGAGCCTGCAGGCAGGTGTCTGAAAGGCACCAGGTCATTGTTTGTGGGGCATCCCCTCTCTGCTGCTGATGGAGAAGGAAGGGGAAAACCTCTATGGGGAGGAGAATGGGAAGTGAAAGTCATGGATATTTGCCACTTTGTGCCATCAGGACACGCCAGAGTTTGGTCAGCAGGATGAGAGCCCTGCTTTGCCTTCAGCTTCCCTGCTGAGAAGAGGCTGCTCTTACCTTCGTAGCAGTCACGCACAGAGTCAAAGTAAACGTAGTACTGGTGGCTGCCGAGGAGGAGGAGGCTGAGCCAGGAGTCAAAGGCATAGATGGGCACGATGAAGAGGATGCGGATGATGTAGCGCTGCTCCTTGGGGATGGTGTAATTCCTCAGGTGTGTGTAGATCTGCAAAGTGTGGCTACCAAAGGTCAGGATGGGAAACAGATACCCCCAGAGCACAGGGGTGCTGGGTCAGCCCTCCTCCTGGGGGTGAGAGCTCTGCCAGCTTCCCACCACAGACCCATCGCAGTGAACAGACATGAGACAGGCAGCCCCATCCCAGCACTCAGAGGCTGCAGCTTGCCCCTGGGCTGCCTTCAGCAGCACAGATCTGCAGAGTACCCTGAACCATGCCCCCTGGCAATATGGCTCAGGGCGGCTGGTGCTTTCCACCCCGAACACCCCGCTGGGTGTTGCCTCCAGGCCATGCCAATGCCCTGCAGCCTCTCCTGGCTCTGGCAGCCACTTGGGGAGAGTGTGGGCAAAGTCCATCCTTCCAAGCTGCCAGCACCAGGCTCCTGACAGCAGAGATATCTCCTCTGGGCAGCAACAGGAAGAAACACTTATCCAGAGCTGAATGATTTGCAATGAACTTAGGGGCAATCAATAGCTTTGCCCTCGTGTCAACCCCAGCAATGAGCCCTGTCTCTGTTCCAACCCGTACCTGGTGGAAGGTGACGATGAGTGCTGACCACACGAAGATGCCAGAAATGGCCTGTGCTGCTGTCGTGGTCAGGAAAAGCTGTTGGCCGTCCTGGGAGTCGTTGTGGGCAGCCATAACCAGGGCAAAGGCTGGGAATGGGGGGGCTGAGGCCAACCCGGCCACTCTGCCAGGCCCCAGGGTGCCAGGTGCCATGGGAGAGGGCACAGCACGTGTGGCATTACTCATCTGCAGGGAGGGAGAGGGAAAGGGAGTGGTGAAGGAAGGCAGGAGCAAGGTAAGCTGGTGACAGGGAAGGTCCTCGCAGATTTCCCAGTCCACACAGTGTGTACAAACCTCCTGTGAGGTTTACCTCCTCCCCAGGGTTTTTTCAGGTTGTCCCTCAGCCAAACCAGCCCATTTGCCATGGTTGGATCTTCTTCTCTGCTTCTTTCAGCAGGAAAGTGCAAATGTCATTCAAGAGCAGACCCCTTTTTCCCTGAGGAAATCTGTGCAGTCCCCATGTCTCCCAAAATATATTTATGTTTATGCTTCTCCTTCCCAGCCTTGCTCCTTTTTTTCTCAGGAATCACCATCCTGCTTGAAAAGGAATGACCTGCATACATTTACACCCATGTGAGTTCCCACTTGTGGCTCAGTCATAGAGACTTAAGGGTTAAACCCATCCCTCACCCATAATAAGTCCCTTACCAACAAGCCATCAGGACACTGATGTCCTTGGGAGCCCAGGAAACACTGGGATCCCTGCGGTCCCCTCCAAATATGGCTCCTTTCATCATGTTTGCTGTGGGCAAAACCTGAGGCTGCTCAAGAAGCCAAATGTTTGGCATCACCCAGGTGTTTAATACAGCTATTTCAGGATTGTGGGGGTGTCAGTGTACCAAGCAGTGCCAACCGCAAGACCTGTAGGGCAGTCAGTGGTCCTTCCTGCACCCAAATTAGGCACAAGGGAGCGAGCCTGCCATGCCACAGGCAGAGATGCTGCCCTTTGGGGATGCTGGAGCACTGCAGCATCTCTCTGGTTGGTCTGTGCTCCTCAAAGTTGGTGGCCCCAAGGCACTGAGCATTCCCGGTGCAGAGGGTGGCTGGGGCATATAAGCACCATATACCAGGCAGTTCCAGACAGCAAGCACCAACTTAATAAGCAATTATTTATAGGGCAGCTTCATATCTCTAGGCCAACAGATGGGTAAACTGCCACGTTTGGGTTCTCTTTCTGCTAATCTATGGAAAGCCGCTTTTCCCCAAGTATAACAAGAGTGGTTTAAAAAAACCCAGCAACAATCTGCAAGCAGAGGTCTAACAATATAGATGCTTCTCAGTGCATTGTTAATAAACAAATATTTTAGCTGCTGGGTAACTATCACCTGGGGTAAAACTGTAAGCATGAACTGGAGAGAAGCATGAAAATATCTGCCACAGATAAGAGTGGTAGGGAATGACCTCGGTCCAATTAAACACTGAAAACAAACCAAAGCAAGAGCTTGCCCTGTGGCTTCCTCTCCTGCCCTCTCCTCAAACCCCAACCTCACAGGAGAGGAAACTCAGCTGGTGTCAGATGAACAGCCCTAAAAATACCTTTCCCCCCCTCCCTCCTGGCAGGAGTTGCCTGTAAGCCGAGATGCCAGGGTGGCAGAGTGCTGCCGAGGGCCCAGGAGCTCCCCCCTGGCGTACCTGTGCCCAAAAGTGGGGAAGTGGAGCTGGGGAGGCTGCAGGGAAAGCTCGGCTGATAGTGTTACAGAGACAGCAGGGAGCCAGCCTTTTCGTCCCCACAACCGTCCTGTGGCCCTGCCCTGGCCAGCAGGAAGAAGGATCCCAGGAAAGCTGGGGAGGGATCTGGTCTTTGGACAGACCACAACGGCGCTGGATGTGCCTTGTAAACATTAACAGGAGGAGGGAGATAGCCGTGGCATAGGCAGGGACACAAGAGCCTGGTTGTGTCCTGTTCCCCAATCACTCCTCACTCTTTTTGGGGGCTGCCCTGCTGCTGGCTGGGGCTATAATGGCTGGATTTGGCCACTCTTTCCCTCTGCCAGAACATCATGATAGAGCTGCAAGAAAGCTCATTCTTTCTAGCTGTGTTTATCTAGTCACTTTTCTAGTGATCCAGCCCACTCCCCAAGACATGGCAGAGAGCTGTGCTCATCATTAGACCCACTTATTCTGTTTTCAACCCAGCGCTGTGCCACGGATGCTTGGCCCAAGACATCCCGACCCCTATTAGCTTCCCCAGCCATCTCGGTACAAGCACAGTGGCACCAGCAGCCAGTCCTGGCAGCCTCCCCGACATTGTCACACTCTGAACGTGGCAGAGCAAGTCATTAAAAGCAAAAGCCTCGGTGCGGCTTGGAGACAGGGCTCCCAGCTCTAGAGGTAATTAGATCCCGGCCATGCAAGGTAGTCAGGCAATTCAATGCAGTTAGAGAGCCATTTACTTCCAAAACAAAGGCAGCAAGGAGACACAGGGAATAATATCAGCTGCAAAACTCAGCTTCTGGACAGGACTGCGCCAGCGCCACATCCAATCTGTCTGTTTTCAGACACCATGCAATAGCTACCTGTTACATTCACTCCCTATTAGAGATGCCAGGTGAACACTGAGAAGACAAACTGAGCAGTGAAACCTGTGTTCAGGCAGGCCACCTGAAAATAGAGCTTTTCACTTTGTCAGGGGTTCCCCTTTGCCTGCAGGCTGCCCGAGCCCGGAATCCCAGCTCACAGCCTTCCCTGTGTCCTGAAGCACCTGGGACAAATCTCCATCTCAGCGGCATCCACAAAGCAGTCACAAAGGAAAGATGAGCCCTTGCAGCCCCCCACCAGTGCCTCTGAGATCTCTGACCCACATCCCGGGAAGGGGAGCATTCAGGCTTAGCGCCACCAGCACAGGAGACGTGTCTTTCATCCTGGTTCCTTTCAGATAAAGCCAGGATACCTGGGTTATTTACCCTACCAGCCTCTTCACACCACTCCCAGGTCACCCAGGAGGAAGGACCTACAGCACACGGCTATGAACTGAGGCAGGGCAGCATCCAGCCCTCCTTAAAGCTCATCTGGAGGACTGGATGACGCAGGCATGGAGCTCTTACAGCAGGCTCTGGCGCTCCAAGCAGCTGGACAGGTGCTCAGCACTGATGGCTGGGCCAACCTCTGGTCTGTGGGGGGTTGCCCCGGGCCACTGCTCACCCACCCCAAGGTCCCACTCACCCTGCGGGGCTCCTCCAGGAGCGGGTCTCCCTGCCGTGCACCTGCTTCTGCATCCCCCGTGCCCTGCTCCACCTGCCCCGCCAGAGACTCCTCCTCCGGACACCGTCCCAGCCCTGCCTGCCCGCTGGCAGCACGCCCTGCCAGTGCCCCAGTTACCCTTGCTGCTGCTTTACGGGTCCTGCCAGCGTCCCACCAGCACCCTGCTCTTCCTGCCAGCACCTCAACTGGGCCCTTGATGTGCCCGGGCTCCACCAGCACCTCACTTACCTTACCAGCACCCCACTTACCTTACCAGCGCGCCCTCGCTGTGCCCTGCTCACCCTCACTGCGCCCCAGGCCCCCCAGGAGCTGGAGCAGCAGGTCAGCCTTTGTCTCCTGCGGAAAAGCCACCCAACTTACCTTTCCAGTCTGCCACACTCGACACCCACGCCCGGAAAGCAAACACAGATGGAAAGCCACGGTGCAGCCCAACACCACTGCCCCTGTCCCGCAGCTGAGGGCAAGAGCTCTGCCTGGCTGGCAGAGGCAGCTCTCCTTGAAATTGGAATTAATCCCACCTGGAGGAGGGTGATGACTAAAAGGCAGGCAGTCGGTGGCACCCTGTGCCTGTTGTTTGGGGCAGACCTTCCCCCTGGTTTACTGCTGAGCAGAGAAGAGCAAAGTCGAAGGACCAATTGCTCGTGCTTTAATTTATCACCTGTGGAAAGGCACCAAGGTAAGCCTGTCCTGGCTTCAAGCATCACATCAGAGAACTCCATGTCCTTTCCTAGCCCACCACTCTGTGCAGCCCTGGTGGCACACACAGCCAGGAAATTAAGGTGGTTAACTTGTGCTTGGCTTTTAGGTCAGGTCTCTGGGGCACAGCAGTGGTATGCCACTGTATCACCACAGTGGAAGATACAATTTCCATCCAATTAATTAATTAATGTATGCTTTCCAAAAGTTGCAGGAGCCATGGACAGATTAACAGCACCAGGATTTGGGATAGACATTCAATTTTGTGTTGGAAAAGAATCCCTCCTAGCAAACCAGGACTGACAATAACAAATTCCACACGCCTCTCTCAGCCTTCCCAGACATAAAAAAAAGAGAAGTGTGGAAGAGGGGAAATTTACAGTTATGACAGATGCAAATCTTTGATTCTTGGAAGCACAGTTTGGAAAATTATTTTTAGATTAAGTTTCTTGTCAAGGGCAGCCAGAAGCCTGCAGTGTTTGAATGTATTTTAAAAAAAGAAGTTTCATTTCTCATAATCCCTTAAATGCTGTAAATAACCCTTATTTCAGAGAAGAGTCCTTTCGAAATCCATTTTCTGCTTTTCTACTTCTAGGGGATTTTTTAGCAACAGAAATGACCCAGCAGCTGGATTGACACGGGGCAGGCACAGGTTCTGTGCCTGATTCTGCTGCACCAACAGGTTTTAGCACAGCTCCTCCCTCCCCAGAATCCAAGAGCTGGCCTCCGTCTGGGCTGTCAAGTTCATAAGTGACAATAGCGTGTAACAGCTCACTTAAAAATTTACTACTTCTTGTTGTTTGTTACAAGAAGAACTAAAAACAAATGTGCATTTCAAGCAAATGGTGAAAGTTTGGCTATTAAGCTCTTTACGTTGACTCATAGGACACTTTTTGCCAATGACTCAGCAGAAACACCTGTGTGTAACCCTCCCCAAACCCTTTGTCCCCATGTCTCCTATGACAGGTGCTCATTGCAGGTAATGCAACAGACGGATATTCTGCATCTCTGATGTGCTGGTACCATGTAATCCATTGGCAGAGGTTATTTTGTCTTTTTCTCACCACTATTTTGGGTTCTTGTCTTCGACTCTGACATCAGCTTTCATGAAATTTGCAGAGCATAATTATCTGCCTCTCTTTAAAATCAGAGTGAAAGTGGAAAATGGATTCAGACTACATCAGGAACTGACATGAGGACAAAAGCAGTCATATAGGACTCATTTCCTTAAAAACAGGCAAGAAAATCTTTCCCATTATGCAATTGTTGATTTTTTACCAGGGCTTGTATTTCAATTGAAATGATTTCCACAGAGCAAAAAAGAAAACAGGTAAAATTAGATTTGTCAGTGTTTCTTTTATTCCCTCTGCACTGGGTGTTCCCCTTTTGTGGTACAGTGCAGCTACAGAGCTTGGCTTCTCAAGACACAAGCACAGTGCTGAGCCCTTTCCCAAATATATGACCCACCCAATGTGACAAAAATAACACTTCTCTTGTATGTTGAGACAATTGTTCTTGTCTTGTCACTGACTATATGGACTGCAAACCTGTCCCGGTAACAAAACCCATAAATGTTCTACACAGTAGAGAAAAATTCATCAAATTCCTCAGTATGTCCAAAACCACCATGACATTCCATCATTTTCATTTCTTGTCCTTTTAAATAGGTGGTGATGAGTCACGGACTCAAGATCATTTCCTTGAATCCAGATGGCACAACTTCACCACACTTGGCAACTTCGGATCACTTCCCGTAGAGCCTGTATTCCTTCCATGGTCTTGTCCTTTAAAGCCATGGCGAGAAGAACGGGTTTGTTCCCAGCTTCCTGAGACACGAATGCCACCAGGTTTTTGGCACAAACATGAACGAGGGGCTGAAAAGCAAAGGGAATACAGATGTATGCTCTTACAGATGGGAGAGCCCTCCCACATGAATCAGGAGAGAAACAGTCCTGGAATGACAACAAGAACCTGTTGATCCTGGATTTGGACTGAGCAATACATTTGCTGGGTGGTTCCAACATGGTCAGCAAAGCCAAGCCATGGGATACACAACTTCAGAAAGCACTTTCTCAACGTGCTTAAAAGGGAAGAGTTTGGACCCATGAGTGACAACCACCCAAACCACTCTGAAGCAACCTAACTGGAACTGAGTTTAGCACTGTCAGGAAAACTTGAAAACTCAGTATGGAGAATCTTTCCTTCCACTAATCCTCACACTCAAACTATGACACCAATATTAAATTATATTAAATCCTGTGGATCCGTATGTCTTTATTTCCATCATAGCAAGACTTCTAAAGAAGTCTGCCAGTACAATTTTTGTTTAAAAACTTGTTCTGAAGAGGGAATGTTCTACTACCAAGCTCTGGAAAAACCCCTGTTATTTTTGCAATTCCTAGAGATCCCAAAATGGTGTTACATACACAGCTGCTGCACACTTGGTGTAACAGGCATGTTGCTTATTTTAACAGAACAATGAAAACCAGGACTAAGTAGTGAGGCTGAAGGAGGGAAGAAAAGGGATGTAACCAACCTCGTAAGGTTTTCTTAACAAGAAGAACATTGACTATTTCACTTGAAAGGAACCTACAAGGACATCTACTCCAACTGCCTGACCAACTCAAAGCTGACCAAGTTAAAACGTTATTCAGAACATTGTCCAAACGGCTCTTAAACACTGAAAGGCTCAGAGCACCAACCACCTCAAGTCTGTTCTAGTGTCTGACCACCCTCTCAGTAAAGAAATGCTTCCTAATGTCCAGTCTGAACCTCACCCAGCACAGCTTTGAACCATTCAGCCTGTCTAGGTTTTGTTGACACCCACAGCTATGTGTCTGTCAGAAGGATGAGTTTGCTTGATTTTAGTTACCAGTCTTGTTTGGAAGTGTGCACCATCCCAAAAAGGGATGTTAACAGTGGCAAGCAGGAAAGAAGCAAACTAGTGAAAGCCTTTTCTTAAAGTTTAGATCAGTTAAATTGGTTAAAATTATTTAAAAATAGAATGTAACAAAGTAAACATAACACTTCCCATTTTCAAATAAAACACAAAAACAGCTTGGGGGTGGAGGTGGTCAGAATTAGCAGATACCATACCAGGGAAAGCAAAACATCTGCCATCCAGAAACTGAAGGCTATTACTGAAGAGAAAGAACTCCATAAGGGGAAGTCGTGTATAGAATCAGGAACTTATGTTGCTACAGTTTTTCTAGTTAAGGCTAGCAAGTAATATTTAATAGCTTCAACCCTGATGGAAAGCCCCATAATCTTGCAGCTCTGTAACTTTCTGTTTTAATGCTTGATCAGTTTACACTTTGCGAAACGCATTTTCTTCTGCTTTCTCTCCAGCTTTGTGAAATGGTTGATAAAAGCTCACTTTGTTGAAGCAAAACAAATTAAACTTTATCAAGGGAAGGTGCTGGCAGGCACGCTTGGGAGAGGGCAACTAAAGTCCATTGAGGGGCTGGCACAAACTGGAGGGGGATAGGGGTGACAAAACAGAACTGAAAAGAAAAACAAACTCATTGGAACAGAAACCCAAAAAGGTTATCAATGGCTGCATATTTGATCTTGCAACCCTTAAATCAACATTGCTTTATCAAACCTTTCATAAACACAGAGAAGCAATCCATATCCTGCAGGACATAAAACAACAGATCCCCAAACCACTCATGGTTAGTTAAAGTTTTATGTCAAACAGCAGACGAGCGCACATACTTTTCTGATGAACCCCTCTTCCCTCAGAAGATATTTTAAAATTAATCTTATCGCTGTTCAAACACCGCTGTGATTCATCAACTCCCTGGCAACTCGGCACAGCCCCACCTACCACGTTCCCCCCTTACCCCTGCTGCAGATGGGCTCCCTCTCACCTCATCCTTGCCCAGCAGCACCTTGGTGGTGAGCGAGGGCCTGCCCACGTTGTCGCCGATGGTGTTGGGGTCCAGGTAGACGATGGTGCCCATCTTGCCGTACTGTGTGACCACCACGAGGACGGAGTTGGAGAAGGCCGTGCACACCACCTCGGTGGGGACGCCGTGCACCACCTCCTCCCGCTGCTTGGAGGGCACGATGGGGCCCG
>VWZF01002809.1:98858-139515 GCA_013396755.1 Sclerurus mexicanus
ATGCCCCCCCCGCCGGGCCGCACGCCGCCCCTACCCGCCCCGCCGCTCTCCGCCCAGGCCCGCCCCGCCGCGGCGGAAGAGGCGCCTTTCCCTTCCCTTCCCTTCCCTTCCCTTCCCTTCCTTTCCTTCTCTCTTTTCCTCCCTCCGTCCCTCCCTCCCTCCCTCCCTCAGCCGGCGCGGGGCGATGGCGCCGCTGCCCTCACGGCCCGTCCCCTCCCCTCAGCGCCGCCGCCATTACCCGCCAGCGCGGGACGGCGCCATGTCCGGCCCCGCTCCCCTCACGGCCCCGGGGNGAAAATAAGGCTGGTTTTGGGACATGGGAGCAGCCTTGCCCTCAGTTCTGGGGGATAAAATAAAGACATCTGTGTGAAGAGAACAAAAACAAATATGTCTGTCCCAGGTGCAAACATTAGCTTCTTTTAATTGCACACAATCCAGTGCTAATTATTTCTTTGAAATACTACTATTCATGAGCAGTAATTTTGTATTCTAATTTATACCAAGCCCTGAACATTGTGATTTCTTAGAGGTTTGCAGCCTTCCAGACTGCTGCAATTGCTGCATCTAAAGTACGATTGACACCTTCATCCTTATGTTTTACCTCTTCTTTACTGGTGTTCCCACCACACACCAAATATCCCGGCTGTGGCTGCAGAAATAGCTTGCCAGAGTTGTGGTTTATCTGTTCTGGTAACATCTCTTAAGGACCTAATGAATATTTCTTTTGTTTTTCATTAAAAGTTTTACCCAAACTTGATTAGAGGAACAGCACGTAGACTTTATGCTGAGAATCCTGGAAGGCACCGTTAGAGAGCAGCAGAGGTCCACGGAAGAGTTTTTAATTCAGCAGGTTATTTTTGTGGTTAGTTCAAACAGAGGCTCGATACCTTTTCGGTACTCTTTGCAGTCTGGCAAATAGTGTGTTTTCCAGCACTGTGAATAAACAGCATTCCTCTTTCTTGCTTACCACAATCACTCGAGGCTTTGCCTGTTTGACAGAGATAATAGCAGCTATTGTCAGTAAAACCTCCTGACTCATAAAGAAGTTTATTCCTGCTCTGTCTTCTCCAGAGAGTAACTTTCCTTCAGGAAGCGCAAAGGAACAGATTCTTCCTGCCATCCTCGCCAGACTCCATTTTATTTTTTACATGACAGGAGGACAAAGAGAGTCCATTGTAGTTCAGATTTACAGGGATTCACCATTCTTCACTGTTTTTCATTAGTTTGGGATGAAAAAGTTGTCTTTAACAGTTTCAGTCACTTGGATGTCTCGTTATGTAGCTGAGGCGGGATATAGCGAACTGAGGTAACTGAGCACTGAATCTTCATCACTGAAAATAAATACATTTAAAAAAATGAACTAAGAAGAAGACTCCTATTGTTTATGTGACCGAGGCGGGGGATGCAGATTTGAGAATGCACATGGTGGCAGGTAATGGGACCTTTCCCAAGGGATCTATCTGCCTGCCATCTGCTTCCCAGCATTTTCTGGCTGAGAAAGACCTGTATCCATACTTATACTCCTGGTTTCTATAGCACTTTCCCTGCAAAGATCCCTAATCACATTGCAAGCGTTATTACATTTAGCTTCATAAACTGTCTTTTGACATAACAGTTTATTATTATACCCCATTTTACAGTTTGAGGAAAATAAAGAATTGAGACAGACAGCAGTTCAGAGCCATCACATCAGCTGGAGATTCTGCAGGATTTCAGTGTCCTTTCTTCCATTCCCATGCACTCACTGTTGAAGAAACATAAGTTGTGCATGTCACTATCTCAATTATGAGACAAAATCAATGACTGTGCAGCTCCATACATTGACAAGAAAAACTACTCATAATGTTGCTGCTTTATACCTTTATTATTATTTATTTAAGCATTTTTGTACTGCTCTTCTTTTTACTCTGCTTCACAGCCTCTGTGTGTGTAGTGTGGAAGGAGGCTGCTTTTATATTAGTTTTTGCATTTATCTGAAGTGAATTTATAAGAACAAATGTGTAAGATCCACAGAGCATCAGAAATGTTTCTCACTTCTCTGAGAAACTAGACACATAGTGTTTCAGGACATCCATTAATAATCCCTCCTCTGGGGAGCGCCTCACTATCGAAGTGCTGGGTTGGTTTATTAGTTTACAGGTTATTACTTCTCTAGTTTAGATTTCTCTCTTGTATCTTTTATGATGCAGAATATAGACTGTGAGCTGGAACCTTGGGTGCAGTTGGGCCCTGGGCTGCGCAGCCAAGGAGAGAGGAAAGGAATTAGTTTGCTCCCTGATGCAGTAGCTGCTTGGGAATTATTCTGACCCTTTTTATAAATTGGGTACGTGAAGCAGAGCTGCCTGTGAGTACATTCCGCAGGTCAAACAATAGCAGAGTGCTCCTCTTCCCTGTATTGCTGTCACAGCAAGGTCAGAGATGTGGGTGGTACGGGATTGTGTGAGCACTCTCTCCATGGAGCTGTTGTGTCAAAGGAGTAGGAGCGACAGCAGAAACCCACATTCTGGATTTCTCCTTTCAAGCCGTCCTCACTGCGTTTAAATAGAGTCTGGCAGAGGTGGCGTTCAGAAAATACTACTGAATNATTCCTCTTTCTTGCTTACCACAATCACTCGAGGCTTTGCCTGTTTGACAGAGATAATAGCAGCTATTGTCAGTAAAACCTCCTGACTCATAAAGAAGTTTATTCCTGCTCTGTCTTCTCCAGAGAGTAACTTTCCTTCAGGAAGCGCAAAGGAACAGATTCTTCCTGCCATCCTCGCCAGACTCCATTTTATTTTTTACATGACAGGAGGACAAAGAGAGTCCATTGTAGTTCAGATTTACAGGGATTCACCATTCTTCACTGTTTTTCATTAGTTTGGGATGAAAAAGTTGTCTTTAACAGTTTCAGTCACTTGGATGTCTCGTTATGTAGCTGAGGCGGGATATAGCGAACTGAGGTAACTGAGCACTGAATCTTCATCACTGAAAATAAATACATTTAAAAAAATGAACTAAGAAGAAGACTCCTATTGTTTATGTGACCGAGGCGGGGGATGCAGATTTGAGAATGCACATGGTGGCAGGTAATGGGACCTTTCCCAAGGGATCTATCTGCCTGCCATCTGCTTCCCAGCATTTTCTGGCTGAGAAAGACCTGTATCCATACTTATACTCCTGGTTTCTATAGCACTTTCCCTGCAAAGATCCCTAATCACATTGCAAGCGTTATTACATTTAGCTTCATAAACTGTCTTTTGACATAACAGTTTATTATTATACCCCATTTTACAGTTTGAGGAAAATAAAGAATTGAGACAGACAGCAGTTCAGAGCCATCACATCAGCTGGAGATTCTGCAGGATTTCAGTGTCCTTTCTTCCATTCCCATGCACTCACTGTTGAAGAAACATAAGTTGTGCATGTCACTATCTCAATTATGAGACAAAATCAATGACTGTGCAGCTCCATACATTGACAAGAAAAACTACTCATAATGTTGCTGCTTTATACCTTTATTATTATTTATTTAAGCATTTTTGTACTGCTCTTCTTTTTACTCTGCTTCACAGCCTCTGTGTGTGTAGTGTGGAAGGAGGCTGCTTTTATATTAGTTTTTGCATTTATCTGAAGTGAATTTATAAGAACAAATGTGTAAGATCCACAGAGCATCAGAAATGTTTCTCACTTCTCTGAGAAACTAGACACATAGTGTTTCAGGACATCCATTAATAATCCCTCCTCTGGGGAGCGCCTCACTATCGAAGTGCTGGGTTGGTTTATTAGTTTACAGGTTATTACTTCTCTAGTTTAGATTTCTCTCTTGTATCTTTTATGATGCAGAATATAGACTGTGAGCTGGAACCTTGGGTGCAGTTGGGCCCTGGGCTGCGCAGCCAAGGAGAGAGGAAAGGAATTAGTTTGCTCCCTGATGCAGTAGCTGCTTGGGAATTATTCTGACCCTTTTTATAAATTGGGTACGTGAAGCAGAGCTGCCTGTGAGTACATTCCGCAGGTCAAACAATAGCAGAGTGCTCCTCTTCCCTGTATTGCTGTCACAGCAAGGTCAGAGATGTGGGTGGTACGGGATTGTGTGAGCACTCTCTCCATGGAGCTGTTGTGTCAAAGGAGTAGGAGCGACAGCAGAAACCCACATTCTGGATTTCTCCTTTCAAGCCGTCCTCACTGCGTTTAAATAGAGTCTGGCAGAGGTGGCGTTCAGAAAATACTACTGAATCGAGGCCCTGGGGGAGGCGGGGAGAGGAGCACACCTGGGGCTGTTCTCAGAGACCAGCCTTAGCCCCAGCAGTTGGTCCTCCCTGGCTGGCTCTCTCTGCAGTCAGTGGGGAGAGGCTTTGGCGCTGCTTGGTGCATGGTGGAAACGCAGCTGTGAACCTGGCTTGCCACAGTCAGGAGTCATGCCTGCTGTGGCTGAGGTTGGCTGTTTATCTCCTGCTTTCTACAGCTCAGACTGACATAGGTATGGGCCTGCTGAACATGACCGTAGCCCAGCTGCCTCTGCAGATGAGCAGAAATGGGACGTCAGGTGTGCAGGGAAGCCTGGGGTTAGAGCGGGAGCACAGGGGAGTTCAATTGTGTCTGGGATTAGTGATACCTGAACAGCATTAACAGGGTTAAAGCTCTGAGGCTCTCAGTTTATGTGCATATATTTTGGAGGAAGATGAGGGAATTCTGACTCTTTTGTGCATTGATCCCTTTTCTGTGCTCCCTGGGCTAATGAGACTATCAATTCTTATTCTGAGAGACAAGTCTAAGGGTTTGCTTTGCTCCAAAGTTGTCCACATGGCTCTTATTGTATGGGACATCTCTTATTTAATGTGTGAGTAAGAGGAAGGCTCAGCCAATCCATTAGGCATTGCAGAACCACTCCAAGCTATTTTGTTTTCTATTAAACCTTTTTTTTCCCCCAGTTGTAGAATTCAGCTAGCAAAACAACAGTCTTTTAATAAAAACAATAAACATAACACATAAAACCCCAGATTTTTTTTGTGTGAGCTGCACTCAGCTGATCATCTGAAATAGAAATGCTGGATATCTTTACATGCCTGAGACTGTCAGGTCATGATGTTTTGGTTTCTTGCACTTACAGCTTAGTAAGGAAACAATATGGGAATGTTCATTAATATTTGTGTCAATAGTAACTGCCCACATATAAGCACTAGCAGATTTTCCTGCGAAAGCTCAGTGTATAGGGTAGGATTTAAAAACATGGCAGTAAGCCAGCACGCTCTGGCTGGGCCTGGAAACATCTAGGTAGCAATGTGACTGGATCTCTGTGGAAGTTTTTTTTAGTCAGATTTAGCGACCTATAAATAGAGGAGTACTCCAGCCCTTGTAGGACTTTGTTATGCTGTGTCATTGGTGTTTTCTGAGCTGCTGTGCAGGCTGGCGGAGGAGGATTACAGATCCATGGGGCTGGGAGGAGAAAGGAGCAACCTTGGTGCTGGGGGAGAGTTTCAGGAGGGGGCTACTGCAGAGCCTGGCAAGATGAGGCAAGTCACACCTGCAGAAGGACATTGCTGAAAACAGTTCCTTGGGTGATCTCAAACAGCAGTAGTTTTCATATATTCAGTACCTTTAAAACCAGCACATTCTACATGTCTTTGCAAAAATTATCCAGAAATTAGTTTCAATAACTACTGAAATTAAAATGACATTCTGGAAATGTGTGAAATACATCTCCAGAATCACTCCAGACTACCTAAGAGAGTTAAAAGAGCTCCAGCTACCTATAAGAGTCAGGATTACCTCATACCATCAACCTGGTGCTGTCTGATGATAATTTTATCTCCGGTATTTATCATGAGATAACAGCTGGCTGTGCTGGGCACTGTAGGCAGGGGGTATGGAACAGACAGAGTCATCATGAGGCAAGATTGAGTTTGAGTACTGTTTACATAATTTTCATTTGTCAAATAACAGCCCTACATAGATCACGACCATGACAGCGCCTGTGGATGGTATCATCCATCAGCAGATATACTCTGCGAACAGCAGAAGCTTTGTATTGCTGCAGTGGCTGAAGGAATTATTTCCATGGATCAGTAAAGACAGCAGTAATTACCATAAAGCTCACTATAGTTTATGTAGGAGTTTTTCAGGTGCTCATGTGGGTCTCTCAGATGAAAGACAACATGCAAATGGAACGGATTGTGAAAATAATTGTGACATAGATTCTAAGAACAAAACTCATACCCCTCTGTTCCCCAGAAGTGTGAAAGCACAGAAAATAACACCATGGCTCTTGCAGAAGCAACAAGATAATGTCAGAGTATTGGTATGATACCAATAGTATAGTCAGTTCTATAAATCACTTAATTGTGACAGCAAATTAAATAGCGTTGTTGTCTAGAATTCACCCATAGTTAGAATGATAGATCTTGATGAGACAAATGCCTTCTGTGCTGCCAGTAATAAATTAGCTCCTCTTTCAAGTGAGAAAACAATTAAAAACTTGGTTGAAAAGGGCATATTTTCTCTGTGGCCACTGATCCTTCAAACTCTGGAAATAATAAAGTGGTTCTAATAGTTGTTCATTGTTACACAGTTGAAAGAGGAAAAATCCATTGCCTCATTATGTTGAAGACAGTTATGAAATTGCATTGGGAATATTTGAAAATGTAAGAGGCATCAACCAAATGGTTTCAACTTTGACAATGTGTCATCATTTGCAGTTCATAATGCTGCTGTTAACTTTGGGAGATATCCGTCAGTGCACACAGTGGAAAATGAGAATAAATATTTACCTTGCATTTATATACTGTATAAATAATAGTAAAGTACACAGTAGACAGGTCATGATTCCATTTTGAGGGTTCTGTAACAAAAGTTTCAGAATTAGAGGAGGTGTTCATTTTGCAAAACTTAAATATGTGGAAGCAATTCAGGCATTTCCCAACAAAATGGACAACTCAGTGCCTTGCCAATGAAACAATACCAAAATGATTCCTGGGTGTTTTGAATTACTCTTGAATATTAGGTGAAGAGTGGCTCTATCTGATTTTTATGTTCTTTATAGATGTAGAAGATGGAGATGGTCAAATGCCTGGTGTCTCAATGCTTCCTCTTTCATGGTACATTAAATTTGTTTGCCATCTAGTCAAAATGAACATCCTCTTTGGTGCTGAAGTTTAGCACATAAACCTTCAGTTATGCTGTAGATCACAATGAAGAGTCCAAGTCAGACCTGCATAAAGACATGCCATGACAAGGCAGAAGAATGCAGGCAGGTGCACTTCAGTGGGCTGTAGAAACTGTCAGATTTCTGTCTTCATCTGCATATACTAACCAGACTCACTGAAAAAGAGTGAGAGTTTAGGAAACTGGGAGCTGTATTGAAGGACTTAACTATGGCAGAAAATTGGAAATGCATATATGAGGAATATTGTGATTTGAAAGATTTTGTGAGGCACGTGCATATACTGCAGGAATTTGTATTTAGAAGAGTTTCAAATCTTGATTATCTCCATTTCAGAAAACTTGTAGAGTTTACTGCATCCCCTCCTGTGTCTAGTGAGTAATCAAATAAATATTTACTCTTGGAAGCAGATTTAACATTTCAAAACCTTGAAAAATGTTTCTTAAAGCTGAAGTTTAAAGTTAATTTTAACTGACCACATCCATTCTTTTATGAATCAACATAAAACCAAGCTAGTACTGAAATTCTTTGTTAGTGCCATTCTAAGTAATGAACTGAAGTTTGTGATAATTGAATTGTGCTTTTGATGGACAGTGCAAATGTACTCTTAGGAGAAAAATACAATTATATACTGGAGAAAATGGCATTAAAATGAAGCATTGTCCCTTATTTCATAGGTGCTTATCTCCTGTTTCTGCACAAGAAACATGAAAATAAAGGAAAGCAGATGTGCTATCAACTTTTTAAGTTTCATCCTGGAAATGAGGTTGAAATATTCCATAAGGAAATCAATGTCATTTTCCTACTCTCTTCTGTCTCTGTCAGAAATGCTTTACCAAAGTCCTTCTCTGCTCTGCACTTGCAATTCCTCTTCTGTTTCTTTAGGTGACTCCAGGCTGAGCTCATGTTTTTGCTCACAACTTCATGTGAGCTTCCTTTTCTAACCCTTCCAAGAGCATTTTAGAACCAGTTTGCCCTGAAACCCTGAAATCAGAGAACACTGAGGGATTAGGTTTAAACTTGTTAAACTGAATTAACACTCCTGCCACATGATTCTGGCCTGTGCCAGTCCTTTTAATCTTGTTCAGAGTTTAGGGTAATTTGTTTAGTAGGGCTGATCAGCTGGAGGTTAATTCAATTGGACTTTGGTTATTTATTCATGCCCGGATTTGCTAAGTGTCACAGCAGATACACGAGGTCTCTGTTACAGTTATGAGATGGCTTCATTAGTGTGACGGAGAGTCCATCTGGATGACTTCCTTTCCTCAGTGCAATAACTGGCTGTCAAGGCTCTCTCCAGTGGAAAAAAACTTCTTATATAACATCTCCCTTTCATTTGTGCCACAAGTCCATTGATTACTACTTAAAATGCACTTCTCTGTTCCGATTGCTAGGATTGCCAATAAACTTTCTCAGGGATCTCAGTAGTATTCCAGCTATACATTTTCAATTGATACCACAATTTAAAGGAAAAGTAGAAATGTGTTATGAAAGTAATTTATTATTAATAATGTGTTTTCATGCAGCATTTTGCTCCTTCTCATTTCAAGGTCCACTTTCCTCACGGGTGAGGTTCTGCCAGCACTGGGTTGAAATGTGGTCAGTTGTTTGCACTCTCCAGAATTAACTACCCAGAAATGAAAGACAAAAAGAAAGAAGAAAATTACATCCTACTGAAACCTTTGGAGGAATTTAGGTTGGCAGAATGTTGTTACTTGAACTGGAATGTGGCCAGGATACCAGGATTAATGTTAGCACAAAATGCCATTTGATTGCAAGTGTTCAGATAACCTTGGATGAAAGTCTTATCTGAAAAGAGGCTCTTCTAACAGAAAAGGGCTCCCTGATGTTGGCTGGGACTTTGGTTCAGGGTTGACTCAGAATTTTTGCTCTTTGCTTCAGCAGTTTTTGAATGGGACAGCTCTTGAATGGTAACAGATCTCCCCTTCACAACCTGCAGCACAGCAGATAATTTCCCAGAGAGAATTCCATGCCATAGACTGATGTCTCTTCTTAGAGATGTTTCCTGATATATCATGCAAACATTACAAATAGGAGCCTAAAGGGAGGCTTGCTGGGAAAGGTCCTAAAGATTAGAAGGAAGGAAAAATGTTCAATGTCAAGAAGGCACTGGGACAAGCTGAGCTTCTGCATCTGTATAAATGTGGAATAGCTATGTATGTCATGGAGTTACTCCTGGGCAAGTGAGACCATCATTTGCCTCATTCTTGTTTTATTTTCCTCTCTGGATGTTTCTACTGTAATCCTCTAATACTTGTTATGGCTTGTGCTGGCAAAACCAGATGGTGCCCAGTTAAAGCTTTGGATATTAAGAGCAGTGTTCATCAAAATTTCTTCTCTTTCTCTCAATTTATTTTCAATTCAGTTGTGAATCTGTGTGGAGGAACAACCATTACCTTCCAGGGAGTGAGAAATGTTCCCACATTCTTGGCCTTCTTCAGAAAATCCTGTCACAGTTACACACCGTGAAATATAGTTTCGAACAGAACAATGTTCCCCAAGCCAGCTTGGACCAGCATTACAACTTCATTCTTTGCAGAACTTTATTTACTGTTGACTTGGAAACCATGTTAGAGCTTTGGAGAGGAGTTTCTACTTATCTACACAACAATTCAAGATGAGTCTGGCAGCATCAGCTCCCACAGAGAAGCTGGAGACAGCAGGACTAGAGAAAATCGTGTCAGTACCCATTCTTGCCATCAGACAAATGAGCTGCTGTGGGATTTGACATTTTTTGCACTGGTCCTGGGTCCCGTGTGCCTGCACAGAGAAAAGGAAAGCATCCAGGGAGAGTGTTGAGGCAGCCTGCTGTAAATTATGAAGGAGGCTGTATCTGTGAAAAGCCAACGTGTGTTCCCCAGAGACTGGATCCCTGCCTGGAGGAGAAAGAGCATGTGCAGCTCCATCTCTGTGGATGCTCTCCTGATACTACAGTTGTTTCTTTACAGTAAGGCAGGAGCTCCATGCAATGGGAACAACCCTTACAGACCTGTGTGTCATCTGCATGTGTGGATAAGCTGTATGTGACCACAGGGTTGTGCTTTGCTATTTGTTTTGGAGGACAAAACTCATCACCTGTTATGTGGTGTGAATGTGACCTAAACTGATTTGCAAGCAGAGCTATTTTCCATTCTGTGGAAGCTGTAGGTTTTCCCTTGCTGTCCATGAGAAGACACCAATTGTCCCCTTTCCTCCAGCCCAGTCTTTCCATTCCTTTCCTGCAGCAGCTTACACTTGTATATGAGCCAAGATATGATTCCCATAAGCATTTACTTTATTAAATACTTCTTTTTCTTGTCCTCCTTATTTTTCATTTATAGGTTTACCAGAACCTGAGATGCTTACTGCTTTCCCTAACTTTGCTTTGATCAGTTAAAGTTTGAAATTAAATGTTTTTATTCTCCCCTCTTTCTGTTTGAGGGCTACTATATAATTCTGTAAAAAAAAAAAAACAACCAGCAGCAAATGGAGAAGTAATCACAGATGCGTTTTACTGGGGAGAGATAGATGACCTGACATAAAGGATTGAACATACTATTCCACAGATATATCTGCATCTGACAAAATAGGCCAAACTCATTCTTTATGTGGCTCCATCAGGGATGAACAAGACCCAGGGGCTGTAAGGAAGACCACGTGCTGACTTTTTGTTTCATTGAGTCCCTAGAACATTGAATATGCTCTTGATATGCAAGAGTAGGCTGAAATCTGCAATCAGCTCCACGAGTGTAATTGAATCTGAGTCAGGAGAAGTGACACCTGCATGATGAAGAAGGGCATTCATTATGCTCTGTTCAGGTCTGTACCAGCCTACTTGTGTGGACAGAGTTCAGTATGTACTATCTCGAGCTGAGGGATCACAAAATCATGCTCCAACTATCATTTCCTATATATATTTCTATTACGTGCCAGACATCTCAACGCAGTGCTGACAGGTTCATAAGCACACACTGTCCTATCTAGATACCTGCTCTGCCCATGCACAACTGCAAACAGATTCACATTGGACTTATGAATATGAATGGGGTGAAACGTGTCACGCAACCTTCACATCAGGCTCTCCTGATAAATCACTGCTGTATTGGGGACATCTGTGTCAGTTCCAACCAATCCCCTGTTACTGCAGGCAAACGTGGTACAGCGGTGAAGGGTCTGTGCTGCTGTGCATCTCACATGCTCCCCATGGCCAACAGTAATAACCAGGTTTTGTACAAAAGGCTAGAAGTCTCAAAGACAGTACATGAAGAGAGAAGAAGAGACCAATGCACATTGCCGCTGCCTTAAAAGGAAGTGTAAGAGGAGAAGATTCCTGGATGATCTCTTCATGCCATCACCAGGAATTGTCCTTTTGGGAATGATGCAATGAAGAGCTTTTGAGAAAAATGTTGTTAAAGCGACTTTGTTGAAAATGTTTTTTCGACATATCAAGCCATATTGTTTTGATTGCTCCCTTTTCAAAAGTAACTTTTAGGTTACAGCGTTCTGCTTTGATGATTTTTCAAAGAAAGTTGCAGTCATTTCACTTTGTGTCAAGTTTTCATCCACATTTTATGTTACATGGAAAAAGTGAGCAAAAAAACCCCATTTGATTGACCCAAACTACCCATGGGATGTTCTGTTTTTGTGAAAACCTTCAAAATACTGCTTCCTTTTTTCCTGTTTGAGTGGAAATCTTAGGACATATCTTTTGGAGAAAGGAGAATGCACTCTGGTGAGGGCATCTGGTACAGAGGCTGAAGTCAAGGTGCTGAGCCAGGACTGGTACTGAATCACCCTGTTGTACATCTGCAGATGGGTTTAGCCCTTAGCTACACAGTGGTCCCACATTTTGGTCATGCCACCATGTAAGTAGTGTTCCTGGGGGAAGCTGAGAAGGCAGACTTTTGGGACCATGTGCTGAAGTCTTTACACCCTCTGAAACACAACCTGAGGCTCTTTGGCAGGGATCACTGGCGGGATTAGCCCTCATGGAGGGCACAAGGGTGCCCTTGAAAAATGTGTTAAATGGAGAAAGCAGCACATCTTGGTGGGGAGTCAGAAGAAGAAGCAGCCTTAGCAGGTGGCCGTTGTGCCAGGCAAGGGCATGGCAGTTGTCCTTTAGAGGAGGGAAGTGTGATGTAGTGACAGGTAGAAGGGTCAGACCCACTCCAGCCCCTTTGGACTTACAGTCAAGGTTGGAGGTACATGTTCCCTCCCTATGTCAAGGGAGGAACACCCACTATTTCTCCATACTTTGAGGAATTCTTACCCAAATCCCTTCTGTATACATACATGTATTAAATCTGTTACTGAAAGCATGAGAACAAAAATACTGTGAAAGTCAGCTGGATACTCCAGAGAGAGGGATGCAAAATATGTATCCAGTAAAACTTTTCTGATGATATCCATAAATACAGAACTGAAGTGCTGGCCCTGCTGTCCTCTCCAGTACCATTCCACCAGAAATGTGTAGCTCACATCCTGAGTCATCCCCAAGGAGAGCAATAGATGTTATACACTGGAAATAGTTTAATTTCTAACTGGTCCAAGCACAGTCCATCCCTCTTTCATCAGGCGAGAGGAAGATGAAGAATTTTAATATCTTCTGGTGAGATCATGGGACCTCTGAGTCCCTAGGCTTATTCAACGCAGTCAGTGCATTTTGCCGGTTCCATGCAAGAAACTGCAGGTGTGGGAGAAATTGGGCTCCCAGATTGTGCTGAAAAGGCAGGAGAGTGATGATGCTTGCACAAGAAGTTGGACCTTTCTGTTTGCTCTGACTGAGTGCAGAACCCTGAGATATCCATTTTCAGATGCAGGAGACCCTTTTTTAGGCTCATGAGTTTATAGCAAGGTACTCTATAGGCTTTATTTCCAGAGGCAGGGATGATGGATTCCCACTTGGAGAAACAGGTCTGTAGGCAGATGCATTTGGCGGGATCTAACACTTCATTTATCCTGGAAGTCTGTAGCTTGCTACATCGATTCCTTGCTTAGTGCTAACCTCTGAGTTAAGGGAGGAAGATCACAGGCTCTACTGTCCCCTCCAGAACAGTTGTCCCAGCATACAGAGAGGTGTTGACCTAGGTTTCCCTGGGGATAAATGACTGATGGCTGTAATTACAGGAAGAGATCTTTGGAACAGGTCCAGCCCCCTCTATAGTAGAGTTGAAGGGCAATAAAAATTTTTCAGACATCCTATGGCTGTGAGGTGGCTTTGCTTTGAACGTAAACAAGAAATATATTTTCAGAGAGCTTGGAATCCACAAGCAAAAAGGAAAAAAAAATGAGGAAATCAGATGGCTGAATTACTAACTCATCAGAGGCCAGTAGGGACTGCAGTAATACAAGCTATATTATATTGTCAATTTGTATTGTACATTGGGAACAACAACAATCACGTTATTTTGAAATTAGGAATAACCTGGAGGGGGAAAATAAACTAACAGTATTACATAGTTGAGAGGGAGAGAGAATTTGTGCTTGGCAATAATCAATACTCGTGTATGTCTTCTAATTGAGTCAGCCCCGTCTTCCTGCGGGATGTGACAGTGACAACTGAACTCCTCTTCCCGCTTGATAGATTTGGTTGTGCTGCAGCTGTAAATAGAGAGTGCACCAAAAATGGCTTTGGTTTGTTCACAGTGCCTGAGCACCAAACGCGCTGCATCCCAAATATCAATCAGCCAGGCAGGATGGGGGCACCAGTGCTGTCTTGCCTGGGACAGTTGGAGGTCACAACCAAGGACCTATCACCCATCTATCTCCTCATGTTCCCAGCATTCAGCTCCCTTACAAACAGGTAGAACTAACATATGCCAAAGAATCAAATGACCAGTTCCAGTGGCTTTTGCAACAATTTGATCCTTGTTCTGTCTCCTAAAATATGTTAAAAATACTTCTCTGCCAGAGGCACTCAGTGGGTTGGTTGATTAGCATGACCCAGTGCTTGGGGATCCACAGCTGAAGTGTCTTTTGTTCCTTTCCAGTCTGAGGTCCTTGCTCATGTATGCAAGTTTGCAATGGTTATTGAATTCACAATGGAAATAATTGCATGGACCTGGGGCTATCATCTGGCACGTGGCCAAGGCAGACCACAGGCACCCTGAGCTTACATCTCCACCTCTTGGCATTTCCTAACTTGTGTTACTTCCTCTGTCCCTCTGCTATGGCTGAAGGCACATCCAGATTGAATGAAAAGGCTTTCCTTTATCCCTCTTCAAATTGCTGCTTGTGTTGCGAACTCAAGCTCTTCACTTGGTTTGTACTGGGGGATGAGTCAAAGCCCTGGCCTATTCATATTTCACATCATGTGCACATTAATTGGTGCTTTACATCTCAGGAACTTCCTAAGGAGGCACCGATTTGGTCTCTTAACAATTTTACTACAAACACATTTCGCCCCCATCCTTTTCCCTCTTTGTCGTAGATAAGATTCATTTTTTTCTGGATATGAATCCATTGCCTGAGGTTCCTCAAATCTCTGCTCTGGGACACTGAATTCTTATCTCTGAGGCAGAGTGGAAAAGTAGTACATGAGGGGAACTGTGACTCATGCAGAAATTGAAATGATGAAGCAGATGCTGCTATTACAAAGACCCAGAGGTGTTCAAAGACCTACTGGTGGAAAGGCAAAAGCCTGGGTTTTTCAGCCTTGAAAGCTTCTGGATATTGAGGCTTTGAGTGCTGGATTAGGGTTGCAGACTGGTGAGCTCTCCGCTTGCCTGGTAAGTCCTTTCCATGTCAGCAGCAGTGCAGTGGAGCCGAAAGCTCGACTGCAGGCAGTGCACGGCCCATTTAAGCCTCATCAATAGAAGATCTGTTAAAACTTGAAATGGTGCTGTCTTCTTCTCTGCAACCGAAACTTTAACATTTTTTTTTTTCTCCTCCAGAGGGGCTGAATCTGATTGAGAGGAAATAAGGAGAAAACGTGCCTGGGTTTTTTTATTTCAGTGAATGAGCTGAAGGAGGCACCTATGTGTCTGTCATCCTGAAAAGCTCCTTTGATGGACCCTTAATGGATTTTTCAAGAGACTTTGAGTGCCTCGCCCAGCTCTATTGGATACAGTTCTGTTTTGAAACTGGCACCTTGCCATGTCTATTTATGTTCAATATTGCCTTCAAAAATAGCATCACTTCTATGTTTTCCCAATATTCAGAGCAGTGTTAGTTCATAGGACAATGAACTGGCCTTGCCTCCTCTGTGCTATGAAAAATGCTTCAGGGGAACCCAGACCAGCTCCTTGGGAATGGGTAAAATTCCCCAATTCCTCTTGCCACACAGATGGCATTTTAGGCACCCCAGAAGGGAGAAAAGACCCATACACTAACAGGAAAGATGTTTACAGCTCTTGACATAGACACTCCCCAGTATTCCAGAGTTATCTGCTCCAGACCCTATAGACAGTCCTCTGTGTCTAACCTGAATTGCTCTCACTGCAATTTAAACCTGTGTCATCTTGTCCTGTCTGCTGCAGCTGTGGAGCGCAGACCATTCCCTTCCTCTTGAAGGTTATCTTATAAAGGCTTTAAGGACTGAGTAATTAAGCTGAGGGAGAGATGAGACTAACACCCCTCACTTGGTAGGCAAGGAGGACCATTCCTCATTCAGAACAGAGCTGCAGGACAGACCCTTTCCCTGTGACTGCTGTAATCCCACTCCCTTCTGGAAGACAAGCCACAGCTTCATTCATTCCCACCTTAGATATGAGCAGTCTTTGCCTCCTGCTGAAATGCAGTGCTTCGCTGTTGTCTCCAGTTTGCATTTCATCTCAATATTTGGGGCCATTTCATCCAATTTGTCTAAATAATTTTGAATTCTAACCTTGTCCCTGAAGTGTCCTTGCCATCCCTCCCTGATCAGTCTTGTCTGCATGCATAATAACCCTACTCCTTCATCCCTCACCGTGTCTTCAATGCAAACAGAAGATGGAACAAACACAGGATAATGTGCAGCCCAGCTGCCCATACAGTATGGGAACCACTGGATGCAGCAGATCCACAGGGATCTGCCATCCCATTGTGTGAATGCCTGGGACTGTGGCCCTTTCACTGTATGCTCTGTGGTTTCAGGAGCACTGAAACAAAGGGGCAGAGTCTTGTCACCCCAAAATTACAGTAATGATGGAGCACCATTAAAGCACATGGCTGTGGAAGTGGCAAGGCAAGTGGAGGGCCCTTTCCAGGAAGACCTCCCCTCCTCTGTGAGCAGTTGGCTGTAGGATGAGTAAGGTGCCCAGTCGTGTCCTGACTCCTGAGAAATCCATTACAAAAGCCCTTTTCTCCCTTTGAAGTATCCTGAACTTGGTGAGCGCACAGCCTTATCTCTCCCTGTGCCAAATTCTCCTTAATGAGGTTTATCCAGCTTTTCCAGCATGGCTTAACATTGTCCATCCAGTCTGGCCAGAAAGGATCCTTTATTTTACTAACATAATTAAAAGGAATAAGCGGCCCATGGTGTGCAGCGATAATGGTATTGATGCTGTAATGCCCCGCAGACAGAGCTTGGGATTTAGAGAAAGTTTCATTCTGTTGCAGCGTTAGCAATTTTCCCAGCTCCCTTCCTGAACAATTTCTCTTTCTATTTCACATCCTATGCTGGAATTTTGCCTCACGCTGTTTACATTAAAAATGCATTATACATGTGTTGAAAACATTGAGTTCTATGTTGCTGGCAAGGAAGGAAGCTGTTACGTTTAAGAAGCGCTCTTTTATATTATTATCACTTTTGTTTAATTTAGTAGGATTATTTTCTCTAATTCCAAAGCTGAGAAAAGACTCCTGTAAATATTCTTCCCACTGGCCAATTTCTGTATCATCCAAACCCACATAAGCTGACTTGCTTATGAACTGCCACATCACAAGTTAAAGTGCTGATTTCCCTCTGTTAGCTTTCTCCTGTGCTTTGGATCAAAAATATACAAGGAAAAGGTAATGTCATTTAAAAGAGCTCTAAAAGGCTTGGTGCAGCACAGGGGACCTGGGATTTATGCTAACAACACAGAGATGCCAGGCTGGGGAGATATTGAGGTTTTTAAACTCCACAGAAGAGTCACATGGACTAGGAAAATGTGGGATTGAGCAACTCTGCACCTGTAGGGACTAGATGTTCATATGCACAGTACCATCCTCCATAAATAAGCCTCAGAGGGATTTTCTGTGGGTCTCACAGCTGTCATATCTAAGCACCCTTCTGTACAAACAGAGTGTGGCAGGGCTGGGAGTTAAACCCATATCTCTCAGCCCCAGAGCTTCAACTACAGGACATTTATATTCTTTATAATATAACTCAATCCTGATAAATTAGAGGTCTAAAATGAAATGAGGGGAGGGGAAGGCACCAGCATGAGAAGTTGTAGGGAGGAGTTACAGGACAAAAGATTAGGGAAATTAAATCTTTGAAGAAAAGTGGAGGATATTCAGACTAAGATATAAGGGTGTAAGGAGCCCTGCCTGAAGGAAGGAAATACATGATTCTGCTTAATTAGTGACTGACAAAACTGTTCCTCGTGGGCATAAGCTGGAAGAGGAAAAAAAGTCCATTTACATAACTGAAACCCACTTTTTAGCAGAGACTGGCTGTGGTTTGGGCCCCGCAGTGGAATTGGGCAGCAGATCACTCAATGCTCAGCACACGGATCCTCAGCACGGGCAGGAGGGTTGTGGCAGTAACACATCAGTACACTATGTATTTGTTCCCACAGGATTTTGCAAAATGATGGAGGATTTGATGCTGGCATTAGGAACAGCCCTCTCAGGAGGCCAAGTGGCAGCTGTTCAATGGCAGCTGGCAACAGCACATTGGGAAGCCCAGCAGAGCCACGTGTTTGCACAGGTGAACTGGGAGAGAACTGCCAAATGTCTGTGACGGGCCAGGGAAGGGGATCTCTTCATCCCCAGGACAGAGGCAGAGCTTGGGGTAACTTCTCTCAGCTGAGATCTCTGGTTTGTCTCATTCCAAACCCAGCATGCCCAGCAGCATGAGGCCATTAGAGACCAGCATGAGCTGTTGGTGATCCCTCAGCCTTCAGGAACACAATAACATGTCTGTTAGATCTCCTTAAGCATTCGTCAAGTCACCACTCTGTCCTAGAGGGAAATAACCTTGTGCTGAACAGTTTGATTGTCTAGTGCTAATATAACAGGAGAAAACCTATTAAAGGTTGGGCTGGAAAGGTCCTTTGTGTCTACAGTAGCTTTTCTCTTTTTCTTTCATTTTTCCCTTTCCCCCTTTCCATTTCCCCCTCCTTTTTTTTTCTTTTTTTCTTTTTTTTTTCTCCCTTTTCCCCTTTCCTTTCCTTTTCTTTCTCCTTTCTTCCTTTCCCTACAGACCAGAAATGAGCAACAGTAATTAAATGAAGGCAGGGAGGACAGCGTCTGTATGAAAGGAGATTGCAAAGCACTGGTAGCATTGCCTGTGGCCATGCATCCACTTACTCCTGGGGTCAGACCTGCATCCTGCCTCCCTGCTCTCACAAAGGCTGGCTGTCCCTTGCTCCTCCCCCAGAAAGGTTACGCTTGAACCTGCTGTGGCTGATCTTTCCCTTGCTTCAGCAGAGCCTTCCTTGTCAAGGCATGGCCCTTGAAGGAGAGAACTTCAGAGCTTCTCCTCCTCTCTCCTGGCACTGCTGAAGCACTGGTGGCCTGTCAGAAACAGCAGGAGAGAGACACAGTGGACTCTATAGTGCATCTCCCATGCAGATGTGACTCTGAGTGCTTGCTATTAATTTTAAGAGCAGAAAAGAACAAGAAGCCTGTTCGTTCATCACCTGGGTGAAACATCCCTTGGAGAAGCACCGTGTTGGCAGAATCCCTTTCCCCTATTAGCTGGAGATAGGTGGTTTTGAGGCCTGTACAGCTGTTAAACCATGTACTTGCCCTGCTAACAGCAATGCCAGGAGGTGCTTTCCCCTTGCAATTGTGTTTGGGTGCTGGGCACACACAGTGATCCTCTCTGAGGAGTGAGGAGTGTGAGTAAAGCCATCACAGCAGCTGGCTTACTGAAATGAAGGTGTGTGTGGGCTTATAGGCTGTAGTAGAAACTGCTGCAAAAAGTGCTGTGAAAATGTAAGTCACTGAGGAGAGCACAGATCATTCGATAAGGTGATGACCTTACTGTTAAAGCAGCTTTTTAAAGAGGTGATACCTTAAGTCAACTAATCTTCTGTGTCCCTGACTGTTCATGGGTCTTTGCACACCTTCCAAGGCAGTGAAAGATGCCTGTTGACCCTCTGCAATTGGTACCCCTGGCTTAATCGACTTTAGCATTCTCCCATGTTCCTTTGAGATGGACAGCACCATCTGCTTATCGTGGACAAAGGTGACTCTTCCTGAGATGCAGTTGCAATTGAGATGAGAAGCAGACATGGGGTAAACCCCACACTCCTAGCACAGCACATGTGAGGTAGAACTTCATGGCTGCTGTCAAGGGATGAGACGCTCCTGAGACTGTGCCATGACTGTGACCTGCCTCCACATCGATCCCCATCGTCCAGCCCACTCTGGCAGTGATGTGAGGTGCCAGATGTGGGGTGCCAGAGCCTGCATGGTGAGTGCAGTCCTGGTGTGATGCTCAGCTGCGGCTGGCAGCACTGGCAGCCCAGGCTCTGCCAGCCCCTCTGCCAGCTCAGCTCAGCCCATCCTGTGAGCTGTGGGGGCAGAGGCTCCTCTGCTCTCTCTCCGCTTGCGTAACTGCATCCTTCACGTCTCACTGCCTTGGTTGGGGTCTGGGCAGGCGCACGTGAGCTGAGCTGTGTTTGCTGCTGAAGCCTTGAGGGGAACTGGGAACATCCATGCATGTAAAGCCATCAGCTCCAAAGTGAAACCTCCGCCTGACCCAGTAATTGTTGGCAGGGATGAGCAGAAGAACCACTCCTGACAGGCTTTGCCAACCTGCCTTTTTGCAAGGGATGCATTCAGAGACCTTAAAAACCCAGCAGCTGGGCTTTGGCTTCAAATAAATCATTCTCCAGCCCTTAATGTCATTAGGAGATGTGATGAAGCTACTGTGGTGGCTGAGCCCCAGACACTGAGTCTCATTTCATTCCATGTAAATCTGCTGACATTCTGCACCTCAGATCCCCAAATAGTGCTGTCCTGGTCCCTGGTTTGGGCAAAAGGGACACAACTCTGCATCTTGCCAAAGGCCCGAGATACTGCTAGGTTTTTTTAGGTTGGCTTTGTGCCTTCTTGGGAGCCCGACCTTGCAGGCGGAGGTCTGCCAAGAGGATCTCCAGTCGCTGCTTCTCCCAAATGCCACACATGCAGCCTGGCAGGGACTGAAGGAGGGACAGCATGGCTGGGGGGAGATTGGAATCCAGACCATCACCCTGGCGCCACGGAGATGTCCTCCTGCCCACCATGCAGACAAAAATACTTCTCCTGTGCTGAGGTTGCAATGTGCTCCAGGCCTTGGCCCCTTCCCCACAATATATGTGCTTGGGAACCCCTTTCAGGGCAATTGCTGAGAAAGCTGTGGGGCACAGTGGTCAGTGTCACCCTTGGCATGGGCACAGCAACATCCAATGATATTGCTCTGTTTTGGCAACCTGTGGCCCACATATCCTGACATTGTGTCCCAGTGTTTCAGGGTTCCCTGGTTTCCCTGGGCACAGAAAGAGCTCACCCTGGCCTCAGATGTCTCTGCTCTTGTCACTCAATACCACAAACCATGTCGGCATACAGTGCCCACACTGCCTGAGTGGCTTCTGTAGGTTGGTGTTCACCATATGGGCTTCTCCAGGAAGCCTGGGGTATGCCTGAAGCAGCCAGAAGTAGAGTTCTTGGCTCTCATTCCACTCCCTCCCTGAAATCAAGGGACTTTTAACTTCAAAGGAAGCAGTCTTGGGGCTTGCTGGGGAGGATTCAGTGGGAGCATGTCCCGGGAGCAGGTTCTTTAGCTGCTGGAAGAGCCATAGGGCTCATCCAAGTGCTGTTCCTTCCAGGTGTGAGAGGAGCAAGGGGTGACCTGCACACAGCTCTGTCTGCTCCAGCCCGTTCCACTTTACACCCTTCAGCAGCAAAAGCACGGGGGATGCTTGTGCATGATTCCCCTTGAGAACTAAACTAACCAGCCACTGGATGTCATTATTGCTCCAAACCAATACATTGAAGAATCTATTCCAGACCTCCAGAAAAATGTGAGTTTTCAGTATGGAAAGCTTAAAATGTGCTTCCTGAGGACACAAATCCATTCACCTCTTCTCCTGCAGCTCTTGTCTTCCCTGGCACACCTTTGCATGCCCGGGGACAGGGTGCCTGGGGTTTGGCATAGGGAGGACTCAATCTTCTGCGACCTCTCTGCCCTTCCCGGGAGCTCCTCCGCTACCTCCTCATCTGCGGGGATGACATCATGGCTGTTTCTGTAGCAACAGAAAGGGGCACCGCAACTCCTGAGCGGGATTAAACAGGAGGGAGATGTTCCCCCACCCCAGCAGTGTCCTGTGGGTGCTCCCAGCATTGCCCTGGCTGGAGACCAGAGCTGGCAAGTCAGAGGGCTTTTGACTGGTAGCTGATCCAAGAAATCAGGAGGAAAAAAATTGGTTCAGTTTCCCCCCACTTTGTCTTTCAGCTGGGGACCCCGTCTGTCTCACTAGACCTGAACTGAAATATTTTGCTTTAGGTTATTTGACCTGACAAACATTTTTTCTGCCTTCTCCCTGCTTTACTTTAAAAATGAGGTCTGGTCTTAAAGAAAACTGCCCTTTGAAACCACAGTGGGAAGTTTCATTTACATAGGACAGCATACTCCCTCTGCCTCCTTCCCCCAGGGATTTTAATTGCAATTTTCCCAAATTCAGCCTGATTTCACTAAGGATTTTGGATTCTGGGATTGTCCATTGACTGACTGGTTTGATATTTACTGAAAACATTGTGCCCGGTTTGATATTTACTGAAAACCTTGTGCCCAGTTTGATGGGAGAGTTGATCAGGGGTTCTGCTGTGCTTGACTCTCCTCTCCCCAAGCTGCCTGCAGGTCCTCTCCCAGCACACCAAGCATAGCTGTGCCATCACAGCCACCCATGAGCTCTGGGACAGGCTTTTCCCAGTATACTCGGAAGTCTTGAGCATCCCATTTGCTGCGTGTATGATCAGAACTTTATGGGGGAGTGGAGAACAACTGCAGAGGAGGACTGGTGTTTGCACCGCAGTGCAGCACGAAGAGGAGTGGACGATCCCCAGGGAAATCCTGGCACGATGCTTGCTGGGGAGAGCTTCCGTATAGCCTCACTGATCTGTACTCTTTCATCTTTATGTGCCTACTTCTGAGTTGCCCTATTTCAGTTATATCCCTTTCATTGGCTTTTCTTCTTCCACCACAGCCATAAAACAAGCCAGGGAAACACCAACTGCTGCAAGCCTGATGTAAAGAAATAATCATGAAACAGCATTTCATGGGCTGTGCCTCATCTCTAGCTCTACCTTGGGTCCCACAAACACCTCTGGCTATCAGCAGCATCTTCTGCTCCCAGTGCAAATCATTGCAAGGAAACACAGGCCAAGTGAAGAAATCAATCTCCTCAGCCTTGCTCTTATACTCTTGCAGAGAGGAGCTTGGGATAGACCTTGGGTGCATGTTGGCAGAAGGGAAGCCGTCTCACAGCCTGGTAATAGCTCTCAGCATATGCCTGCACTCCCTGCTTGTTTTGACTTGCGTGGGAATCTTTGCAATCAAAATGATATGACAATTCCAATCATTGTTGATCGCTTTATGCAGGTGTAATTCAAGCTCTGGCTGCAGAAGGCTGTCATTTAATTAACAAAGAAAGAGCCAAAATTCTCTGTAAGACTGGGGAAGGCAAAGAGAAGAGCCTAAGGGGGACTTGTGATAATAGAGAGTGGAGGATGCCCGCAGACTTACTCAGAGTTTAGCTGTTCCCAAAATCAGGTAACACCGACATTATTCCCTGTGTCACAGGCAGCGACATGTGCTCAGCAAGCTGTGGTAGGCAACACAATTATGCACTTATTTCAGTCCAAATCACAGGGAATGACTTGAGGACAACACAGAGGGAGCCCCGCACAAGTCTCTTATTGGTACTGTGACCAGCTCTAGGAACTCACAGGCCCTGAACCCGCTTTTCTCTTGCTGTTTCACCACTTTGATTTCCTTCCTGGAAATACCAAGGTTGCAGTGGGCTGTGTACTGTGTGTGCCTCTGCTTTCCACGCTTCTGACACAGATTTCAGTTTTCTACTTCTAAAATGAAATTAATACATCCTGTTACTGCAGTAGGGGACGTGGTAGGCAGTGAAGGAAGCACTTCAGTCCTGCTTATCTTGGACAAATTGAGCATGTTTTGAAGCCATTTTCAGTAACTCCTGTCCAGATAGTGCAATGCTTCACCTTCTGTAGCACCTGTTGAGCTCTCCCTCTTCTTGGTTACCCGGTGATGGGATGTATGTCCAGAGCTCACCTTCATGCAAAGGAAACTGAGGCACACTCCTGGCAAATACAGTGTGTGGGGTCACTGTGTGGAGATGAGCTCAGAGATCAGATCTGACCTGTTTCAGCCCTTGGAGCGTCCCGCTGTGGAATAACTAAGCCAAGGGAAAAGTTTGTCTGTAATTATATAGGTAAGCCAAGTCACCTGGAGAGATTTCAGAGGAGTTTTGTGTCCCTGCTCCAGCAGCTGTGTCAGCATCCCTTTGCTCATACAGCCCCTCCACCCAGATCCTGCTGGCAGCTGCAGCCCACACTGCTGCACGCAAACACTGCCATGCTCAAGTGAGGGCCCCAGGGAAAGAAAGACCTGTGCTGGGACCCATTGAGCTGATGGGATTTCCAGTTGCAGAGGTGGCAGGAAATGTCACTCTGTTGTCCCTTGGCCCATGGGAATGCCTGTGTGCATTGGTACAACCTTGCACTTGCATGACCCAGAGCATGCAGCATGCAGGACCTAATCCAGCTCAACAAAACCACCCTTAGTGTCCCGTTCAGTGTTCTGGCTTCTGGTTGGACATCCCTGAGCTACTGGGATGGCAGGGCCTTGTACTCTTTTAATTTACTCCTGTCTCAACAAATGACTCCGATACTAAGAACCAAATTTTGGTGAGAAGGGAGATGAAAATCCAGAGGAAATTGCTGGCTTCCCGCAGTGCTGACTCTGAGCTGTTTGATATTCTCTCTTTTTTAAGGTTTGCTTGTTTTAAAGCAACATTAATTGGAAAGATGCTGGAGTGTCAAATAGAAACCACTCCCTGAATAACCTCGCTAATGAGCATGTTATTAAAGCAGGGTTAGGAGCTCCCTAGAGGGCTCTCACTGGATAGGATTAAATTAAAAAAAAAATCATCTAAACTAGACAGAAAATCTCTGTTAGTCTGCAGTGATGAATATAGAAAGGTTCAATGAAAAGTGGCTTTGAAAGGTTTAAGTGTATGTCTTCCTATCTGGGAGTAGACTTCTCTATCCCTCAAGGCTCACTCAGGCAGGGAAGAAGTTTTTAATGAAGCAGAGGGTAAAGGACTTGCAGCCCAGATCCTGGCAAGACCTCCAAGTGGTCACGTCCCCATGTCCCCGGCACTTGCCCATGTAGGTCAGCAAGGGCAGGTCCTGTGGACTACCAGGGTGGACAGTCTCTCTGCCCAAGCTACGTGGCTTGTGGGAGACGAGGGCCAGCAGAGATGGGGATGCTAAGAGCCTGTGTCAGGAGATGAGAGGGTGCCTGTCCTCTCTGCAAAGCATAGCTTTAATCTGACTCCACTACAGCAGTTTCCCAATAAAGCCCCATGGTGCTCCATTTTCAAGTGGTGGCATCTCATAACTCCCTGTTCATCTGCCTCTCCCTTAGGTCTGGAGGCATCTATGGGTGCAAGGACACAGCAGTAGTTCTAGAGCAGATGGGACTGTGGGATGTGGTCACACATCCACCCTCTGACAGCAGTGTGGTCTTGTTGGTCCCCACCCCAACTCCCTGTTCAGCCAGCCCGGAGCACTGGCCACTGGAGCAGCTTTGGGGGGGGACAGTGAAGGAGAGGTTTTGTGGTTCGCAGTCCCTTCCATCCTGCTGGAAAAGATGTGGGAGGATTTAGGGCAGGAAAACTGTTCGCATACCATCTGAAGACAGGCATGAAATGCTTTAGCAAAGCTTCCCTGCAGGCAACAGTGACTTCCAGAGCAATTCCAGCTTTTTTTGTGGCTTGCCCTTGGTTCCCATGAACGGTGGGCAGGTCAGCCCTGCCCCAGCCACAGCAGGGGGCTGGCTGAGGAGCTGATTTACTGCACCTGCAGACGAGGAGCTTCATAGCTTAAGGCCATTCTTTGCCAGCATTACCATGGAGCACGTTTTTAGGGAAGCTTGGCTGTCTGAGCTGCTCCTGCCCAGATATTTGGGCTTTGCAGGCACGAGCATCTTCTCAGAGAGGATTTTGTCCATGTGCAGAAGGAGATGTATTGCCTGCCTTTGCAAAGTGCTGCCTGACAGCCTGATGCAAAACATGCCAGCACCAAGCTGTGACTCTAAACAAAGAGAGGAGAAGCATTGTATTTTTATTTTCTTTGCTGCTGCAGTGAGTTGTTTGCTTTTTTTTTTTTACTTTCTTTCTTCTTGTTTTTTTTATTAGTTTTTTTTCTTTTCTTTGCCTGAGACAGGTATTTGGATTCTCTGTGCTCCCCAAACTCTTCCCCGGGCTGTCTCCAGCAATCAGACAGAGTGACAGCTCTGAAACTCTCCAAGTTAACAAGTTCAAGTGCTGATGATTAACTAGATTCACAAAGTTGATTGGAAAAAAATAGGGATATAAATAAATATTCCTGGAGATATTCCACCCCCTGTAGTCATGAACTTTGAATAATTGGAGGGAATTATGCTGAGTACTAATCAAAAGGGGTTTTTTTTTTTTTAATTTGCTACTTACTGCTGGGTTTCATCAGTGTCAGACTCTAATCATCTCAAGACATGTTAATTGACCCTTGGGAGTTGTTTATCTGATGCAGAAAGTTTTAGATGGGGTCATACAAAGAAACGCAATCACTGAGGTTACTTCTGGCCTGCCACTCAGCTGGAGAGAAGAGTTAAAAAGACTTTGGGCCATGAGGATGTGTGTGCTGCCCTTCCCAGCAGCTGAGCTCCACAACGGCTCCTTGTGGACGCTGTGGCTTCCTCTGTCATGGGGTTCATTCTCTTTCTTGTCCCTTGCACTTCAGTGTCCTCTCTGCCAGTCTCCTTTTCATTACACACACAGATAATAATTTTCGTGATCCACGTGCAGTGAGTGCTAACAGTGACGTCCCTCTGGGATGTGGCAATGCTGTAAGGCTGTTCTTTCCATGGTAAGATCTGCTGGGACAGGTTTGTGGTGCTTCATGAGTGGGCTGAGGGTCCTGCTGTGGAGCTCAGGCATCACTGTGGAAGGATGTGTGCAAAGAGGAATGTTTTGGGAGTTTCCTAATCAAATTCAGATTCAGACCTTTAAATCGAGGCTTTGCTTCCACCTTGAGAGAGGGCAGGGACCAGCAGGAGTTGGGGACTGAGAGTAAGACTGTGTTAGGCCATCACTGGGACCACAGATGGCCTCAGTCTGTCCCTGAAGATATCTGTATGATCTCCTCCCATAGAGATGAGGCTGCTGAGATGCACAACTTCAGGGCTGGGTCACCCTTGCAAGCTGTGTGTGTGCAGAGCAGTCTCTTCCCTAAGCTGTGTCATATTTTCTATTATTACCCCAAAATTCTCTTCCTGAGCAGTTTCACAGCCTGGCTGCCTCACCTATCTCATGTCCTATTAATCAAACCAAAGGAAGTGGGAATTAGTGGAATGAAAGGTGGGGCAGGGGGGAGTAGGGAAGCACTGAGGAAAGGGCTGACAGTTCACCAAGTTTCTCAAGGGCAGGTTTCAGGAATGCCAATGTTTTCATCATATAATATTTTAATTAATGACCTTGGTATAAAAATTAGGGTTATGCTAATGAAATGCTCTGGAGATGCAATGCTGTGAAATATCCTCAATAAGAGGCATGTAATGTCATACCAGAAGACCTGGGTGATCTCAACACGAGTAGAAGTGATTAAATCTAAGAGTGCTGGCAGTGCAAGGTCACAAACATAAGGGCAAATGAGGAGAACTTCTGCTACCAACTGGGAACTGAGCAGCAGCTCGGGAAAAATGCCTGAGTCACGTAGTTAATGGTGGGTGACCACACTGCAGAGATGCAACCCAGCCCAGGATGGGTCTGTCTTGTCCACCTCAGTGTCACAGCAAGAAGAGGATGTAAGTCAAATACAGGAGAAGAGAAGTATTTCCAGGTAGTGTGTTACCTCCATGGCACACAGGGGCACCACCAAGAGCTGTACCAGGCTCTGTACATCTGCTGGAGCCACAACTTCACCATGACAGTGATGGAAGGACCTGTGTTTCCATTGCTGACTGATAATATTTCACCACCTCTTTTGTACCCATTTTCATTTTGATTCCAGGATAATTTGTATCAGTTTATGAAATGAGACCTTTCCTTCATTGCAGAAAATCACAAACCCAACTGCAACAAGTCAGGTATTATTGACTTAAGGTATATATAGGCGTGTGTTTTTATTTGATCACCTTCATTTTTCTAATTTTCCCCTTCCCTTCTTCTTTTTCCTCTTTATTACATTGTTGGCTGTTAGAGGCCCATGAATAGAAATAAACATTCTAGGTAATATTTCTTAATAAAACCCATCATTTATTATTGTTATGCCCTGCCAGTAAATGCCCAACTCCTTCTCTCATTTGTTATAAGCCTCGTTTAACATCTTTTCTGGCAAGGCTGGGATGGATATCTGAATATGACAGCACTTGTGCCTCCGTCCTGGCTGTGCCCAGCTGTAGATGTGCTAACAGAGATCAGGTCTCAGCCACCAACAGCGTGTCATGTGCTGCTACAGCAGAACACTAAGGATGGAAGAGATTTTTTTCAGGCTCCTGCATTTATCCTGGAGTGGTGAGAGGTAAGAGGTAAGAGGTTCGAGGCTCCTGACAGTGGCACCTGATCCTGCACCCCTTGTTATCCTTAAGTCAAACTGCTACTTGTTTAATCTCAGCTCAGATCCTTCCCCTCCCATTTACTTCTACAGTTCACCTGAAAATAGAGGTAGAGGGGTCTCTGGAAGATACCTGAGCTGTTGTTTACTATATTGCCATTTCAAAGAAAAGCCTTTTGTGTAAAAGATGCAAAAATAACTAATGACATTAATATAAACATATACTTTAACTACTGTTTAAGGCTGTCACTGGGTTAAAATAATCCCTGGTGCTGCATCCCAAGTGCACAGTAATTATGTGGCGAATCTCTTTATTACAGGGTGTCAATCAAATGATGATGTAGCTGTGAGTGAAATCGCTTTGTGTCTCCACTGATACTCCCAGCACAGAGCTGCAGGCTCCGTGATGCTGCTGGAGGTCTCAGTGCCTGGGCCCAGTATGTCTGATTAAAAAGTGGCCATAGGAGGGAGAACTGGGCAATTTTGCATCGAATTTGGGGAAGGAAACAGCTCTGTGAAGTATCTGCCCATCTTCCTGTATCAAAGGAAAACACACAGAAATACTTGTCCTAATTATGCACATCGCCAGGTGATGCTCACAGGCCACTGGATGTCTCCAACCTGGATGTCCAGGTGCTTCAGGCAGAAGCTGGTCCTGCCTTTGCTAGTCCTGGCAAGCACTGAGCTGCACATGCAGCCATTGTCACCAAAGCTCCGGGCAAAGCCGTGGTGGTGCTCCCAGGAAGGTGTGCCTGCACCAGTGGCTGTGGTGTGCTGCCTCCCCCGTGCATGCACAGGGTGTTCTGGGACCGTCTCTAGCCATTCCTTGTGCTGCGACAAATGCGTGGTGGCAGGAGCTGTCTGTCCTCACAGGCACGGGGGACAGTGGCACAGTGCTGGAGGACTGACAGTGCAGTCAGCCAATGGCTTCTGGCATCCTCAAACAAGGGCCAGAGGGGAGGTCAGGGCAGCCAGGTTAATTCTGCAGCTGGGGTCTCTGGACCTCAGTGGGTGGGGTGGATTATTTGGATTTTGGCCTGGGGGCTGCAGAGTTCGGGCTCTTCCAAGAGTCACTTCAACAAAAAGCTGCTCCATTTTGTGTCTGAACACAGTAGTGAGATTCTGCTTTCCACTGGAGTTTGTAACCCCAATGATCCTTTGTTTTCTAGGCTGGGAGTTGGAGAACAGATGCCAACCCCTAAACCTCTTGGAGTCAATGGAAGGGTAAGAAATACAGTCATTTCCCCAGCTGGCAAAGGGGTTTTGCTTCATTTTCTTCTGCTGGCACTACTATCAGCTGCTGAGATCTCATCTGCAACTTCTGCAGGGAGAGAAATCCTCAGGGAGAGACACAGCGTGCATCCTCTGGGACTGCACAGCAGCAGGAACTGTGTGGCAGCAATGAATCTTTCCTTCTCCCACCCTCTTTGGCTGTTGCTCACTGAGGGTAAATCTTCCCTTTGCTTTTCCTCTCCTAATTTCACTCCTTCTCTCCTCCTGCTCCCCTGCCCCTCTGCTTTTCATTTCATTTTCCCTCTAACACCACCTTCCCCATGTCCATTCTCTAATATTGGTGGGTCAGGCAGTTTTTGAGCAGAGGTTAGAGAAAAAAACCCAGGTTTTGCTGCATGACTGTCTTTCCACAAGGAGGGCTGGAGAAATGCGTTTCCATGTGTTCTTGAATGCGGGTCAGGGATGGTGGCTCAGGCCTGGCAGCTGGGGTGAACACAGGCTGTGTTTTCTGAGGGGAATGTGGGTCTGGTGCAAAGCAGCAAAGGATGGGTCGGCTTGAGGCTGGAGCTACAGCTTTTCCCAGGAGCCTCTAGTCCCAACCTGGCCAGAGTCAGGATTTGCTCTGTCGTCCCACCTGTCTGTCATCAGATAGACAGAGTGGCTTTTCTTGTACATAGATCTTTTAGCTAGGACCAAAAATCCCACATCCTTGCTGGTTTGCGAGAGTCTGAGGAATCAAGACTGTGGTTTTCTTGGTCCAAATTCCCCCTTCCTCTCCCCTGTAAGTGAGGTAGTGGCTGCTGTGCTACTGCTTCCCACCAGGGCCTGTTTCAGCAGCTCCCAGAAGACATGATAGCAAATCAGTTTGGGAACTGTTTATGATAAAAAGTGCAATGCAAACAGATAATATCATCATACTCCACTATTAACAGGTTTAAATCCCAAGGATGGAGAGAAGCTCCTGTGGAGAGCAGAGCTATCTCTCAAACACTTCTGCTGCAATTTAAAAGCACTCCCTAGCCTGGCAAGGCTAATTTCACATCTTTTTTCTCCAGGGAGTATATCTGGGTTTCTCCCTGCTTGAGGCCAGAGCCCTCCATGCTGATTAGATGCAGCCAGGGGGTTTTGGTTATCGCTCTCCTTGAGTCCCAATGGAACACAATGGAGGTGCCCAGCTGGGCTGCATCCCACAGCCAACTTGCTGGTGCATCCCCTTGGTGAGGACAGACCCTGGGATGGTAATTTGTTTTTTTTTAATCAGACCCTGCTCACCTCCAGGCACAAGGTACCTTCTCAGGCACATCCCCCTCCCCAGGGGAAAACAGCTCCATTCTCCCAGTCTCCCTCCCAGGATTAATCCTGAGCTGTGGCAACGTATCACTTTACAAGAACATGTTGGATGGTTGCAACAATCCCAACGTGGCCAAATCAGCTGTGAGCTGGGCAGGACATGATTGCTGAGTGGTGTTCCCCTGAATGTGCCACCTCTGGGGATTTGCCTCATCCTTCCTCCTGCCCCAGTGCCCCACCTACCTCAGCCCTCTCTTCCCCGTGGGATTTTGTCCTGATCCATCAGGATGCAAACTTGAATTAACATTGCTCTTTGGTTTATGCCTTGCTGACCTGCCTCCCATCTCCCCTCCCACCCTTTTGTGGGTCTCTTCACCTTCTGGTGGAGTGATTTAAGATTCCTCTTGTGATGTGATGAGTGAGACCACCTCTAATGCCTGCAGTGGCACAGGGGAGGGATAACTCACAGGAACACCAGGCTGCACTGACCAGGGTAGGCGCTGAGGACAGCTGGGACATCATTGCCCCTTTGTATTTATTGTTGCCCCTGCGATCCTTTGCTGGTCTGTATGGGAGAGTCTCATAGGTGACGCAGCAGAGTCAGTAAAAATAAAATAGAAAAGAAGAAAACCATGAAAGGCAAAAATCCTTTTCCTAATTAAGCCAGATATCCCACCCTTTCAGTTTGCATTGAGGGATGGAAATTGCTTTCTCATTTTATTTCTCTGGCTGGAAAGGTATTTATATCCAAATCTTGCAGGTGTGGTTGGTGTCTTGACTGGGCTTTTTAATTTCAATGGCCCTTCTAGAAAAGCCAGGTTTTCAAGCATGAGGTTTGGTTTCTGCTTTAAACAGTGACTCACTGAGCCTTAACCTGGGTCCTCCCTGGCAATGCATGTGAAGTCAGTGAGGATGCCAGGGATGAAGAATGGATTAAGAATGGATATTCTTAGCAGGAGGAATAGGGATAGTAAGGATTTAGGAGTTGTGCTACAGCCCTGTATGGCCTGCAAGAGAGCATCTTCAGTTGTCACTGCTCACTCTCCTGCCAACACCAGCTCAATGCACGACTGGGCCCCATTTCAGACATCTCTTAGTTCTGACTGGTTTTAAATCACTGTGTTTCCCTTTCTCATTCCTTTTGCTGTGGGGGCTTTACCCCACTCAGCATCATTTCCCTGCTCATCTCCGGCTCAGACAAGGCAGGAAACATATTTTCAATGTATTAATTAAAATGTCTTTGCAGCAGAACATCTGCATGGAGAGCGATAGATCACCGAAGTGTGCGTGTGCGCGTGTGCGTGCGCGTTGCAGGCTCCCAGATAACGCATTGCTTTGCATAATTTATTCCAGCCAGCACAGCAATAATTTTCATAGCCTGTGATCTTCAAGTATGCGATTATCAATCTGCAACCCGGCTCCATGTGACCCAAATGTTAGATTATTCCCAGATAAAGGAGAAGCAGGATGTTTGGCTCTCCATCACTGCTGGCCAAATGGATTGTATGGGATAAGATCAGACACTGTTTTGTTAGATCCTACCATGCCCAAGCAATGGGTCTTCTCAGGTATTCATCACTGTCAGCTATTTTGGGATAGGATTGTCTTCGCCAATGATGCTATTCAATTTCCTGATATATCGGTTTAGCTTGAAAGATAATAAGATAGAAACCAGAGACTTCCCAGTCAATGAAAGGAAACCTCAAGAGGCTTTTTTGGTCTTGCATCTGTCATACTCTGTTGATATTTTAGCTGCTGAGCATTTGACAGCTGGTTGTAAAACTCTTATTTCCTCCTTTGAGAGAATGAAATGAAGAACATTTAATTTATTCCATGGAGGTTTCCCCAAGTGACCCATGGAACAGGTCACTTTCTGGCAGCTGGAACAAAACTGGAGGGATTTGGAGTTTCCTCCACTCAGGTGAGAAAAAAAAAGTGATTTCATTTCCTCCTCCCTTCCTTTATTTCATCATCAAACCTATTCTGTGTTTTCCAGCATTGATCCTACCTCTCATGAGCACCACAAACCACCACCGGCATCTGTGGGGCCAACCTGGCTCTACCAGTTGCAACCAGCATCTCCTGGGTGCAGATCTTGATGCAGGATTGCACTGGATTCCATCTATCTCCAGGCACTGGTGCAACTGGGATCGGCAGCTGGGAGCATTTCTCCTGCAACAGGCACATGGTGCTCCCTCAGCAGCATGGGCAGACACGGAGATGGGTGGCCAGCACCATCACTGGAGACATTCCAGCCTGTTTAGCAGGTCAAGGCATTAAGGGGCTAATGGTTAATGTCATTAACCAATATCAGACGAAGGTTCCCTTAACTGTGCCAAGGGCCGGCAGCTGCTCAAAGCAGCACAATAATTATGTATAGACCAAGTAATTATTTTTGTCACATCTTCCTGGCAGGAGAAGAGCATTTGTGGGATGGGTTTAGCTACCTTCCGCAACATGCCTGTGTCTTATTTATCCAGAACAATACGCTCAGTGTGATTTTTCTGTCGTCTTTTTCCTTTTAACGTCGTTTCCAGCCCACACTGCTTTTAATTTGGTGAGGTAAATTGAGACTGGGAGGGGAAGCTGCAGAAATCCTCCCTGAACTCCCATTCTCTGAGCAAAGCGTTCCCCTGGGATCTGACGGCATCGCTGAATAGCTGGTCCTTCCCTTCCCAAGGGGCTTGTGAGTCTCAGTGGAGACAAATGTTATTTTGGATGGCTGTAGTCACTGCATGGCCGGGTCTTGTCACAGGATCTGCTTGCAGCTTTGGAGCCTCCCTGGTGGCTCTTTCCTTACCTGGGGACCTGTGAGTCAGCAGCCCCAGTGCTGCACTCTTTTGAGTATCATGTCAGTGAAAGGGACATTACCAGAGTGCTGCCTTTGGAGTCCTGGCACTGGGTTGGAGGAGAGTTGCTCCCTATACTCTTATTTCAAGAATGCACTCAGCCTGCCTAGAACCAGCTAAAGATGAAGGATTTGGAGATCCTGGGGGAAAGGGGATGCATCATGTGATTCATCCTGAACCCACTTCCATTCTCTTCCTGAATGTGTTCTCCTGGATCTGTGGTCAGCCTTAAAGTAAGAGAAGAAGCTGAGATGATGTCATTAATTCCAGATTTGGTGGATTGAATAGCTGCATTCCCATCTAAATTTCCAATTTGTTCACTGCTTTCACCCACCTTAGATTTTTTCTGCTTTTCAGAGCCAAGGAATTTAAGTGTCCACAGCTGAGACATAACCAGTCCTGTCTTGCAGCTTTACCTACACATCTCAGCAGTTCTCTCCTTTCTCCCTGTCTCCCTTAGGCCCAAAACACAAATGACCCTTAAATAGCCAGGTGGCCACACACAGGAACCAGCCTCCATGGTGGCAGTCAGACACGGTACTGCCATTTCCCCTTGTCCTGGACATCTTCAAAATGCAGCTTGAAGGTCCAGATAAGGATTCCCTGTCTGGATTTCACATCCCTCATCTGTGGAGTTACACAGCCTTGAAAGGCACACTGTTTTGCATGGGGACAACCTCCAAATCTGCTTAATACATGAGTGCTCACTCAGAAGTGTCCTTTCATTTACTGCTTTCACCATCAGCAATCTATAAAAGTTTAGGGTGCCTTAGGGAATCACTTGCTTTAACTCCTTTGCCTTGGTAACAGTGCAGCTGATCCTGGTGCAAACAAGCATCTCGTGGTCCCCTCCCTGCCACGTCAGAGCATCACCCATCCTCTCCATCTTGGCTTTCTCCCTCCTCCTTCCTCTTCCTCTGGGTCTACTTGGAAAATGTTTGTTATAACTATTGAAATGGATATAGTGGCATTTTGGGGAGGAGATCCTGTTTAAAGCTCTTTAATTTAAAGAATGCTAATTCACTCCATCCTCAGGCAAGTTATCCAGCTTTGTGGAAGCCTCCTTTTCTCTGGGTGTCAAATAGGAGGATGATTTTCCTCAGTCCATATTTAGAGACTTTACAGAGCCCATGGCACACAGGACATCCCACAAGGTAGCTCAAAGGATGCAGGGACACTTTGGGACACTGTTCCATAGAGCTGGAATGCTGCCATGGATGCTGCAGCCCTGGCCAGGATCAAACTGGGCCCAGCCCCTTTGTCTGAAAACTGCCTTGTCTCTCCTGCTTGAGACCACAGAACAGTGGGAACTTGAGGTAGGCTGTGTTCAGCAGGCAGGGATCAGTGTGAAGGCAGTTGCTGGGAATAATAATAAGAAACTTGGCTACATATCTCCATCCCAGGTCAGGTGCTCCAAGCGCTGTAGCTAACCCATGTGAAAAATTGGCTGGAGACCTCCCTGCAAACCAGGTGCTGCCTCCAAGACAAGTGGATAAATAACTTTTCAAGCCAGGGGGGCAGCTCCAGAGAGAAGCCACAGGGTAATTCCCTGTGTTTAAAAGACTCCTGCAATCATCATCCCAAATGATTCCTGTCCTGTGCCCATGTGTGCTCCATTTTCTCTCAGGCTGATCCACATGTTCCAGTGCAAATGCTCTGCAATCTCCCCCCGTGTGATATTGCGGGGTATTCCACCACATTAGCAAGTTGAACATGTTTTTACTGCCCGATGTCTCTCCATGCAATATTTCACTGTCTCACTGGCTATTATCCTGGCGGCACAAAGTCCCATTGAAATTCATGGTGCAAGTCGCCCATTTGTTTCCTTTGAGCTTTGCAGGGTTGTTCTATGCAGCTTTATGCATATCATTTTTTGCTATGCAAAGTGAGGGTAATGACTTTACCTGCTCTCTTTCAAGGCACTGAACAAAGCCTGTCCCCATGCCATAGACTGATTTTGGAATATTTGTTCTAGGGTTTGAGAGGGATGAATCAGAGCTCTTAGGGAATGTGCAATCTGATGCTCTGTAAATAAAAAGTAAGTCATGCTGCATCTACATATCTCCAAGGCAGGCATGTGCTCCCTGTCAACCTTTTTTTGCTGGGATCAGCTTCAGGGATGGCTTTGGCAAAGCAGAATAGCTTCATTTTAATGACAGCCCTGGAATAGCATTACTTACTTTGGCCAGTGCCACTAATAAGCCTTGAACTAGCTCTGCCTTTTGAGGGACAGATGATGCCCCTCATGAGTGACAAGGTGAGATTCCCCAAGCAAAGGGTCACTGGAGATATCCTCTTGGACATCAGGAGTGTAGGAAAATTGAAGGCACAGCAACAAAGGAAAAGTTTTGCTGTGAAGACCTTTAGATCCAGGCTGACTTGCCTCTATAGCCACCCAAAAGAAGACTAAACCTTGGATACCCACAGCATGGCTTTGATGTCTTAAATGATGTTTCAAATGAGGCCTCCAAATCAGTGACCACTTGCAAAAATAGGGGTCATGATCTGTCTGCTTGGCACCACGCAGTGTAGGGAAGTGTCTCTGCTTTTAGACACGGGTCAGTAGTTGAATGTCTGCATGACAACCCCACCATCCTCATGGACATGCCCTTATCTGCCAAGCCCAGTGAGTAAAGATAGAAGTAGAGACCAAACCAGACCTGGATGTCTCCACCAGATCCAGGTGGTGAGCAGAGCAATTCATGATGCACAACCACTCCCCACCTGGGCTGTGGGCTGGCAGGAGTCCCCCATCCCTACTGCTGTCACCTTTCGCTGACTTTCATTGACTTTTTCAGAGTTTTGAAGTAAAAAATTAAAAAGAAACTCAGATCAAATGGGAACCTATAAAAACGCATCCAAGCTGCCAAGTCTACAGCAGATACGATTTGTAATGGATGAAGAATTAACACCCAGAAAAATTGGGGTAATGATGTGCAGTAATATTTGTCATCACCAAGGCTGAGTATGTTAAACAAAAATGTTCTGAAATGAAGCTTCTGCCTGGTAACTTTCCCAGATGTAAATATCGCTGTTGTTTTCCAAACATTCTTTAAATACCATAAGGCCTTAGTCCACTTACAGCACTAACAGCCCGTAAAATGTCATTTTTTGTTTTCTAATTAGTGTGATGATTTTTAGATTGGATTTGACAACAACAGTGAAGAAGCATCTCAGGCTGAAAAAAATTATCCCTTGGATGGCAAGTCATCCACAGCCATTCTGGTACATCACTGGGAAATGCACATCCCCTTGTCCTTCTGGATGGGATCTCATGGTGGGGCAGATCCACTGCCCCTCCAAGCTAGGGGACACCAGCCAGTCTCACAGGGATGCGAAGGGGGAGGGAATGGTGCATTTTGCCCATGCCCATGGCAGAGAGGAGAGCTGGAGGCAGAGCCCAAGTGGGAGCCCTGAGTGGAGCGAGGCTGGTTGGACTTTCATCCTCTGTGCACAGTTGCTTGTTGCTATTATGGGTTTCACTGTGGGGGCTTAGGTGCTTGGGATTTTTAATACACTTGAAGCCATTGCTTTTGAGGGGAGAGGAATGGTATAACTAAGCAAAGGACACCAGACCTTCATCCCTTGGCCACATGGGGTCCCATGACAGCAGGGTGGAGATCTCTGACTCTCCTCCAGGCTCTGCACAGAGGTAGTCACATGTCTGTCACATTGCTACCTTTCTCTCTGTACTCCTCTATTTTGGTGAGCATTTTCCTCCCTCAGAGGACACCGGGTTATCCCAATCAGTTCAATATAAGGAGAATCCAGAGCCAAGCCCTGCTGCTGTGGGTGCCACACAGGAACAACTCAGTCCCTTCCCTGAACAAGGACAGAAGAGACATCGCTCACCCAAGGTCACACTGTGCTTCCTTATCTAATTCAACGCCTCCCCGTTCTGCATGGGCAAATGGACCAGTGCCCAGCCAATGCTCTGTCCCTTGGCCAGCATTTCCCTTGCAGGTGATGCTCCAAAAGGCAGCAGAAGAGCTCTCATTCCCATACCCCCTCCACATCACTGGGGAAAGCAGCCAATGTTTTATCAACCACCTCTCCCTCCTGTACCACTTGTTAAACTGGGTTAGGACTGCTTGAACCTGCTGTGTCAGATGTCTTCTTCTGCTGGTGGAGGGGAAGGGCCTGCAGAGGCTCTCCTGACCTGAGACACCTTTCTCACAGCACTCCTCCCGCCGTCTCGCGTAAATAGATCAGTCATCCCAGCATGGCTACGTCTTCTTTTACTCCTTCCTGTCTTTAATAATATTATCAATGTCTGGTTTAGATTTTTACTAAATATAGGGGCCAGAGCCTGGACTGGCGTCACTTCCTCCCAGAACTGGCACAGCTTGCTCAGAAGTACTTACTCCTTTTATTAATTTATCTTGGTTTGCAAAGTTGTTTGATAGCACCAAGACTTCCCCCTCCCTGCCCCCCTGACATTGACCTGGCGGCTGGTAGAAATGATGCTGCTTAAAGCCTGCCCTTGAACCATGGGTAAGGCTTGAGGTTTGGGGAGCTCCCTCTCTCAAAGCAGCCCTGAGGAGCTGGGCACTGTGCGCCAAGTTGGCAGCAAAGTTGCCAACAACCTTTGGCAAATTTTGCTTCCCCTCACTGCTGATCTCCACGGGTAAAGATCTGCAATGAAGTGCCAGTGGCGTCCATGTCCCCTCTGGGTGATTTTTCTTCCAGCTGCCAGGGGCCAGAAATTTCTGCCCCAGTATTTCTGCCTGTCTCAGGGTCTGTGTGGCACCACCGAGGGGGCTGAACCCTTGGACACCCTGCTTCTGGCATCAGGAGGGACCTGGCAGTGTCTGTTCCCTGCCCAGGGAAGCCAGTCTGTTCCTTCTCCAGCAAAGGCAGAGGAGGGATGGGAGCTCTTATCTCCTGCCTCCTCAGGAAGACATTTGACTCCAGAGCCACCCTCATGGTGGCCCCCACTCTTTACTAGTCCAAAGCAATTTCAATGGGAACTCCTTGACTTCACGGCATCCCATGGGACATGGCATAATGGGATATCCCTGCTCCAGAGAGGAAGGGGTCTTCCATGCTTCAAGGGCATAAGCATAGGTGGGGATGGGGATGGGGAATGGAAGAACCCCAGAGGAACCAGCTAGTACAGAGACCAAGCCCCCCAGCCTCCCCAGCAGGCTGGAGGCCAAATCATGCCCATCCTCTCCATCACGCAGGGGTATCTCCTGCCTTTCCATGGGCACTCTCCCTGGGCTGTGTGTCTAACACAGCCAAGCGCAGTGCCAAGTTGCCAGCTGCTGTTTGGAGAGGGGCCATGGCTTGCCTGTTCCCAGGCTGTCTCCCAGCTCTATTACTCCACGCTTCAGGTTTTTTGGCTGTGGTGGTGTTAGTGTTGTTGCTATTAAACTGAAAGGAGTAAAATTTTTCTCCAGCATTCACCTTTCTCTGTCTGCCCTGCCACCTTCTTGCAGGGCTGCAAAAGGAACTTGCAGGCTCAGAGGTGGTTTCAGAGATGACTTGAGACACCTCGAGCCATCAAAAGAAATGCACGGGCCAGTCCTTACCTCAAATGACAGTGCCTGGGGAGAGAGAAGAGCACTTCTGTTCCAAGGGTTGGCTCAGGGCCAACCACTCTTGAATCATCCTGATTAAAGGTGTGTTGTGTTGCTAAAACAGCATAAAAACCTGCCCAAAATGGGGAGGCGGGATGGCAGTCTCTGGGACAGGCAAGGGGTGATCTGAGGAAGGAGGATGCCTGGGAAGGGCTGAGCACAGGGGTTGGAGACCCCTGTGAGCTGTGGGTGGCAGTCCTGGTCCAGCCCTATCACTGTCACATCTCTCCCAGCCAGCTCGCCCCAGCCCCATGCTCCCAGTGTCCCCTGGCACTGCCCAGCTGAGACCAGTTTGGCCCTTGAAGGTTCAGATGGTGTGAGGGGTGGGGTGGCTGTCATGCACGCATGGGGACACACGGAGATGTTCACACGGGCTCACAGGGACAGACACGTGTGTGTAAATACAGACATACAGACACGCAGACACACCCTGGCTCCTGCACTCCCCCCACTGCCTGTCATACACGCACACACACGCTCAGAGACACCCCAACATACAGACACACACCCCAAGACCCTCACCCCTGCACCCCCTCAGGGCGTCACCACACACACATGGAGGCAGCTGTCCCTGACATGCACACTCACACCTTCACAAACCCTGCACACTCACAACCCCGCTTTCAAAAGGTGTGACACACACAGTGTTGCACACAGTGACACACAGTGTCATACACATATGCAAGTGTCACAGATAGTGTCAATTTTGCGTACACAGGGTGCGGCACAGTGTCATGCAGTGTCACACGTGCACACAGTGTCACACACACAGTGTGTCACACAGTGTCACAATGCCACACACTCTGTGTCACACACACAGTTTCACACACACGCACAGTGTCACACACACACACAGTGTCACACACACACACAGTGTCACACACACACACACGGTGTCATACACACAGCCCCCCCCCGCCCCTCCGGTGCCAGCTCGATTCTNCCGGGTCGGGCCGAGCCGTGCCGAGCGGTGCCGGTGGAGCCCCCCGGGCCTGGCAGCGCTGCCCGGCGCCGCCTGCACGGGCAGGGCTCTCCGCCTGACGCAGTGAGGAGCTGCAGCCCTTCTCTTCTCGGAGGCCGGGCTCCAGCGCTGGGATTTGCTCGGCTTCGGCGGCGTTTCCCTGCCCGCCTCCTGCCCCCGGCCCGCCCGCCTGGAAGGGCGCGGGGAGCCGCAGCCGCGGGTGCGTCCGCCGCCCATCACCGCGCTTCGGGGCTGGGCGCGCCGCCGGGAGCCGGGAGCCGCCGCCGNTCTGTGTCACACACACAGTTTCACACACACGCACAGTGTCACACACACACACAGTGTCACACACACACACAGTGTCACACACACACACACGGTGTCATACACACAGCCCCCCCCCGCCCCTCCGGTGCCAGCTCGATTCTCCCGGCCAAGCCGCTTATCGCTCCGGGCTGTGACAGCGCCGGTCGGACCCACCCGGTCCCACCGAGCCCCGACGAGCCCGAGCTCCTCTGAGCCGGGCCGTGCCGTGCCGAACCGAGCCGAGTCGTAAACGAGCCGAACCGGTCATGCCGAGCCGTACCGAGCCGAACTAGACCGTGCTAGGCCGAGCTGAGCAGACCCGGGCCAAGCCAAGCCA